>APFE031449048.1:10036-96351 GCA_000404065.3 Pinus taeda | reverse complement strand
GCTTCTATTTTTGATGAGGATTGTTATGATGAGGATTAGTCTTTTGTGACTTGTCTCTATAGTTTTTGCAGCCTTATAGTCTTTATTGTACTTGCAGCCTCATATACTAATATAAATAAAGGCTGATTTTGGATTTTCCAGTTCCTATATTTTTATTTTCATTATGTGATGACTCATGAGTAAATGTGATCATTGTGATGTAAATTTAATCTTAATGTTAAAATGTTTAAGTAAATGTATCATAATTCATTAATGCTTTATGACTGCACATATATATATTAATAATTTTTAATGTTTTTTAATATATATATATATATATATATATATATTCGTGTTTCCCCGTTTCCAAAATTTGGGGAGGTCGCGTTTCGTTTCGCTTCTGCGTTTCGTTTCGCTTCCCCGTTTCCCCGTTTCGTGCAACTTAGCTTGTGATATCTGAATATGACACGATGCATGGTGTGTGATCTGCACTTTCTTGATCTGCAACAATTTCAAATCTGGGCATCTGCCTTTCATGTTTCTGTACCTGCGAAACCTGTCAGGATAAGCATGGCGACCTTTGTAACCTTTGCCTGGATATTTACCTGAGTTTCTAATTAAAACAATTTGTCTTTATTGGTTCAACATTATTGGTAACAGTCCACCTCCTATTGTCCTTTCTGTTTCGATAAAACATGCTACAGGGATAAAGTGGAAAATGTTCCTTATATCTCTTTTAGAGAGAGTGTGTTTAAGATTTTGGGTTAAATACTCTGTTTTACTCTAGTAATCGCGACCAATAGAACATTCCAATAGTTTTAATGCTCATGTGTTAAAATTTTTAATGCCCCTGCTCAGGAATATAAACGATTTCCTTGTACAAAAAGAAAAACATTATCCAGGAATATATTATTTTTTAATTGTTTACTGCTCAGAACAATTACTGTGGCCAGTTTCTGTGCTCATTTCCGAGTCTTCAATTTGTCTACAACTGGTCACTTTCTCTCACCTATCTAAATATGACACTGCTTAGAACAATTACTGTGTCTAAGTTCTGTTCCCAATTCCTGCTCTTCATTTTGTCTACAGCTGTTCACATTCTGTCCCTTGTATCTAATTATGACAGTGTGTGGTATGCAATCTGCACTTTCTTGGTTTTAAACAGATTCAAATTTGGGAATCTGTCCTTCACCTTTTTTCTATTTATGGTTGCTGGGGCTGCCATAATGTGTGAGAAAATTCAACATTTTGTTCCATTCCTCTGCATGAGTAGGTGGAATAATATCTCCCATTGTTTTTTGTTCTGTTGAGCATTTTGTCTGGGCATACTTATTTGTGCCTAAAATTGATTCTTTCCTTCGAATGCTTGCAATGACTGATCTGAAAGCAACTTCGTGTTTCTGGGCATTTCTCTTTGCTTGCTAGCATTTATGTGTAGGCAATCACTTCACTTGAGCATTCTGTGTGTTCTTCTTATATTCTGGAAACTGATTTTTGTTTTGCAATTATCTCATTTTGTACTCACAGGAAATTTGCCTATCTTTGACATCATGGGTCAATTGTAATCTCACTTCTGCATGCAATCCTGCTACTTCTATGTATGTATGTGTTTGCCTCTCAAATCTGCATAGATTTATCTTTTCATACATTTCCTTTGAATATGGCTATGTGAAGCATCACAATATAACTCTCCTTTTTGAGTTGTCTTGTCATCTTCAACTTCAGTGTTGGTCTACATCTCTTATATCTGCAATACAAAGTTGTCCATCTACATCTCTAGTTATATCTGCAAATTACCTTTCAATTTCGTTAAGGCACGTCTGTCACAATGCCCTACTACTTTCTGATCTGCCTATGGTGTCCTGGTTATGACTTGCTGTAACCATGGTTCTATCTGCTATGGAGCATAGAAAACTGTGTGCACGTGTTTGCAGCGTTTTGTGCACCGTATCAATGAGTTTTCCAGGTAATTATTCATATGCCTCTTCAAACCTATTTTGACTGGAAGAATTTCATGCAGCATTGAGGGGATGTCACCAAAACATTTCTCCTGCTCCATTGTCTGACATGTGGCATGTCAGCTGGTGTCTTCAAATTTCAATCTTTTGTTATCTAGTTCTGTTGTTTTCAGCTTGGGCTTGTCTTTTTTCTTTTAACATTGCAGATTATCTTGTCTTTGTTGACATTATTTCAAAATCTAAGCCTTTGGAAATTTAATAGATCATGTTAAAAAAAACTTTAAATTCCCACAACAATGCCCTTTGTTCCTCTCTATTGTCTCTTATTCCTTTTGAATAAGACCCACACGGTCTCTTAAAATATTTGATCACACACTTCCCGGCACTGGGTTGGCTATTGCTTTGATAAGCTATAAGAATTCAAGGTGCACACACTAACACATTTAATGGTGGAGAGAGGAATAATGAATCGTTTTTGTTTACTAATGTTGTAACGATACAACTCTCACGCACCCTTACATCATGTCTTGTTTCATTAAGCCGAGAGGCTCATTCTACAGCCCAGTATGAGGGGGATGTATAAGTTTGTATGTCTGTCTGTCCCCCTTTAAAATAGAAATTAAAATTTAAAATTATGTTCTAAATAGAGAAATAATGTCGTCTATAATAAAAAAATGAATAGAAGTAAAAAAAAATGTACGAGTAAGATGTTAAATCTTATACTTTTCAAAAAGATTTCACAAGAGATTTAAATAAACTATTTGAAGATCTATGTTAACTAATTTATGTTATATCAACTTCATATTAATCTATATATAGAATTTTTCTTAAATAAAAACATTTTAATGTTGTAAATAAAAAAATATTCAAGTGGGTTATCAATAGAATATTTTAATAGGAATTAATATTGACATTTACTTAACTAGCAATTGCTCCTAATGGTGCAAAAGTACGCTGAAGGAATTGAAGATTTGAGAAGATCATCTTGAAAAACTAAATCACTAAATATGAAAACTCTTATATAAAAATTGGTATCAATCTCCATCTAGATTTTAAAAAAATGTTAAAAGTCTTTTAGTGCATTAAAAAGTAAGGTGACATGGTATGCTTTGATCGTTATCACTAATTTGCAACGATCACTAATTTGCTCTATTCTTGAGTTTTATTTACATAGCTAGACGACCTCTTAGTTTGATTGGAAAAATGATTTTCAAGCGTATACATTGAGTTTTAATCTAGAGCCATTCATTTTTAGGGTTGTTTTTATGCTTTGACATTGTTTCGTCAACTTAAATCAACCTAGGTATTTTCATCCTCATGACTTTCATTTTAGAAAAGGTTATGCTTATCATTTTGAATATGGCTTTTAAATTGGTTGTTGTTGATTCATTAGATACCTTTACTTTGTGGTTCTTCTCTTAAACCATTATGTCTTAATAAGATTTTCAAATTTCCATAACAAAATTACCTTATATGATTAAATTTCAATTTTTTAAACCAACAAATTTAATAATCATTTTCCTTATTGATATAAATCTCGAAAGAATTTAGTTTACTCATAAATTTAAAAATAATCTAATAATTAAAATTATAACTAAAATAAAACTTAAAAAAATACCCTATTACAATCAATCTAATTTAAATTAAACAATTTCATCCACAATGCAAGCTTAAAATGCTTTCCCTTAGCCTTAGCCATTCTCCAAACACCTTTGTTATAATTGCGAAGAATAAGATATACATGGACTTTCAACTTGTCTTTGTCCTTTCCGTTTGTCAGTCAACACTACTTAACAATTCCATGATTTAAGTTTCCTCGTGGGATGACGGGGTGGTTGTCTCATTGGGATGTTATCCCCACCACATTGTTTCAAATTCCACTAAGAGGCACTATGGCTTGTCATAGTAAGGCTGGAAGGATATGTGTCTTTGATGGTCTCTAGATGTCTAGGTCCTAGGCTAAGCTATGAGTTTCTAGTATAGCTGGCTTGCAGGTTGTTGGTTATATGTTTTATAATGAGCCTTGCCCAAATTAATCTAACAATCCCCTGATTTACAATTTCTCATCCACTTCAACGACTTTACAATCTGCCATATTAAATTCATATGGAAGATTGTTTCAACTCACAACTACCATGAGCATATTTGTGTTTTCAAAAACATGGCAATGAAACATAATGAATTTTTTTTGAGAGGGGAAAATCCATCCTTTATATTAAAAAACAAAAGGAGTACATATTGTAGAAAGAGTAACATATAGCTACATAGTAACTCATCCAATGGTCAACATATTTTGGATGAATTCGAATAAGATATACATAGACTTTCAACTTGTCTTTGTCTTTTCCGTTTGTCAGTCAACACTACTTAACAATTCCATGATTTAAGTTTCCTTGTGGGATGACAAGGTGGTTGTCTCATTGGGATGTTATCCCCACCACCTTGTTTCAAATTCCACTAATCGACAATATGGCACTATGGCTTGTCAATGCTATGGCTGTCATGAATATGGGCACTACAAGAGGGATTATCCAAGGTTCAAGAAGGGCAACAACAAAAGAGGAAGGGAAGAAGCTAATATCGCTGAAGAAGTGGAAGAAGCTGAAAAGAAGAAACCCAAGAAGGAAGAAGTAACAGATCTCTACTACAATTGAGATGATCTTCTTCACCTAGTTCTTTTCAAGTCCTTGTCTCCAAGTTTTTGTAAAGTATAGCTGTCATTGTAAGAAACATTAGAAGCATGATAGGATGCATCATGTTAGGGGATGACATCATAAAAGAATACGATTGAAGCAAGAGCTCGTGACATCATCATAAGGAGCTCGAAAGATAGCTGAAGTAGAAGTCTACATGGTTGTGGTAGTCATCATAGAATGAAATTGCTCTTGGTAACCTCATTGAAAAACATATGTAGTCATTGTAAAGAAAGTCATCTAGTATAGAGTTTATCATACATCATTCAAAAGAGTATTTGTAGGATGAGGATGATCAAGATCCTCCGTTGGAATCTTCATATTGGAAGAAGCAAGTGCCTTGCCGAGAATTCCACCTTTTATGGGATTCATGGGGTGATGATATGATGACAAAGAAGTGGAGCAAGTCAAAGATGAGTGAAGAACTTTCAATCAAGGAAGATGCCGAAGGAAGTCTAGATGACCAAAAGGAAGAAATGAGGTATGTATGCATTTATTTGATAAAATTGAGTCATGTCATATAGTTGTAAATAGCAGGGATAAATGTTCTACCTCTTGAGCATGATCAAGAGAAAGGGATCTCCTCCTTTGGAAGGATGCATGAAGGCATGGCTCACATATTGACTAATAAAATCAACATAATAAGTCCTCATATGGAAAATGAGGTGGTTGACAAAAATGGTGGAACTATGGATAGAAGTTTTGAGGGAGAAATATGTGAAGAAAATAAGGAGAGATCGTAAAAGATGCAACTATGGTCACATACAAAAGGAAATCAACATCTGATGATTAGAAGGATTGACTATGACATCTCCATAGAAAAGGTATGAAGACTTTGATGCAGTCTGGAAAAGAATGGAAACCCTTGACATTGAATATATTAGAGATGAGTCAATATATATGTATGCAAGATGTTGATGATACAACAAGCAAATGTCATGATGTAAGGCCATCACAAAGGTGATTTGATGTTCATTTTTGATTTTTGTACAATATCTAGATGGGCTAATACCGGGCTACCGAAATAGAGTGTTGGATGTCATTTACAAGTCGTACTCATGTGGTAGGATGATAAGATACTAAAGAAAATTGGATGTGGAAAAGGTAGTTGTATGAAGAAAAGCCAGATATGTATTAATGGATCACTTGCCGATGAAAGAAAGGATGAAATGACTAATATAATTCTTGAATGAAAGTGATGGATGGTCTATGCCCTACGATGAAGTCCCAAAAGATGAGGGCTCCATAATGGTAAAGATGAATTTCACGACATTGTAAGAAGGAACCCTACAAGTAGTTGAGAGTCCCATGATCTCCACCAAAAGCAAAAAGCTGTTGGAAGCAAGTCCTTGGTTAAGAGGGAGCTTGGTCAAGTCCTTGGTTAAGAGGGAGATTCGGTACATTTCTTCCATAGGAATAGGTATATCCTCCCTAGTTGAGAGGGAGAGATAGACACATCATTCTTGTCTTCACTTTGGGAAGTTAGAATGGAGGATTGGGTAAGCATCTCACATCCGATACTCTTTGAGGATGTGGTAGGGAGTCCAAGATAAGAGTAGTCATAGAGGACCAATATTTGTTGAGGACTAAGAATCCAAGATAAGAATAGTCCTTGTGGAACATACTCTGAGAGAACCCTGATGGGGGTATGTTCTGAGAGAGACAATGATGATGGTGTTTATAAATCATTGGTCTCGCCAGCATTGTGCTCTGATCTGGTGGAGAGATAGAGTTGTTAGTCAAGGCCTTGCTATGTGACAATGATGGATGATATGATACTAAACAAATGGGTTACCAATCCGACTTTTCTTATGAGAATTCTTCAGATTGAGAATGTCCAAGTACCTTTTATGGATTATGAATACTTCCCTAGTTAAGAGGGAGTGTTGAAATATGTAACTAGGTTCAGTCTTCATAATGATACATGTAATCATGATTTTATGTATTTAATGAAAAGAGAAAAATAAATTTATTATTGTTATTCTTGAGCATGAGTTTCATGCTCATGGGAAATTTATTGTTTAGGTTAGGCACCCATTGAGTGCTTCTAGGTTTATCATAAAGTCAATTGAGTCATTGTCATGTATGGAAGACCCTCTTAGGCATGTTGTAAGGAAAATTATTTGAGTCTCTAAGACCTCTTCATGGTGCAAACATCAAGTCGGCCTACATAAGTGGACAAATCGGCCTAAAGGAAGCAATTCGTACCCCTCCAAAGCCTATAAATAAGAAGGAACTCAACCTCATTAACACACTCACTCAAGCAAGTTCAATCTCCTCAAGAAAGAAATTGGAAAATGACGAAAAAAGAGAAGAAAAACAAGATCGAAGTTTTGGGTCTCTCTCTCTCTCTCTCGTGTTAGGGTTTCCACTGTTGCTGGGCAAGTTAAAATTCTGTTGGTCAAGTCGAAGTGTTCCTGGGAAGTCGAAGTGCTAGGAAGAAACTGTTGGGTCGAAGTTCTAGAAGAATTTGCTAGGCAGGTCAAAGTTCTAGAAGAATTTATTGGGCAGGTCGAAGTTCTAGAAGAATTTGCTAGGCAAGTCGAAGTTGCAGAAGAATTTGCTAGGAGGTCGAAATTGCAGAAGTTGCTTGAAGGAAAGCTCATTAAGGAAGAAGATTTTGACTTGGTCTTGGAGGGTCTTGGTCAAGGGTCATAGGTCTTGGAATTTGTCCTTTGAAGATTCTATAAGAAGAAGAATTCTTGTGGGTTTTCCTCTTAGTTGGAGAGGTTTTTTCCCTGGATGATCACCTACATCTCGTGCCCTATTATCTCATTGTTCTTTATGTTTTGGAAGCTGTTTGATGATAAAGAACACTAATTATAATAAAGGAAAGAAGAAGTAAATCAAGAAAAGTAAAAATACATCACAAACAGTTATCATTATAAGAGAAATCACCTACACTTGCTTCCCCTAGATTTCTCAACACCCTTACGAAAAGTGGCGCTGAAAACCTGAAGCCTAGGTTCTATGGACCATGCAAAGTCTTCTGGAAGGTTGGCAAAGTGGCGTATGAGTTACAACTTCCGAGAGAGCAAAATCCATAATTTATTTCATGTGTTGTGCTTCAAGAAGGATGTGGGGCAACAAATCACCACATTTGCTGAACTACCACACTTAGACGAAGAAGGGCAACTAGAATTAATTCTAGAGACGATCATGCCTATGCAGGAAAAGAAGTTAAGAAGAAGAGTAATTCCAGAGTAACCTTATCAGGTGGAAGAATTTGCTAGAGGATGCAACATGGGAAGGGCAACACACTCTACAACACTCGAATTTGCAATTGCTTGAGGGCAAGCAATTTTGGGTAGGGGGATTGTAACATCCTCTATGAATTGAGGATGAATGGGACGAAGTAGCTTATCAATCCCTGTAGGTGATAGTCCTCCAAAAGGGGGAAAAACCCCAAAGATTCCCACTGTTGTGTGATTTTTGGGGTAGTTTGGCAAAGGAACCCAAAATTGGGGCTTCGAGTAAAGATTACTAATCATTTTTAAAGATGTGCCCCTCTAGGAAATATATAAATATGAGAGTTATGAATTCATTTTGGATCAAGTGTGGATCATTTCATTTGTTTTCTTGAGGTTAACTCTGAGGGTTTTAAGACCCCTTCCCTCCTATCAATTTTGGTGTTGAAAGATCCCACCCTAGTTGATAATCTTATCTTCTTCTGCACAAGAGCACTATCTGGAAAGGTAGAGAATTTTGTTCTTGATCATTGTTGGTAGAAGAATTAATTTAGAAAGGCAGTGAGCTCTCGTGGTTCGTTTCTTTGTCTTGAACACCATTTGGGAGGAAAAGCAGCGCGAGATTCTTGTTGTTTGAAGATCGTTTGGTACATATTGGTGAAGGAGGTTCTAAAGAGATATTCTAGGCAAGAGTAACTGAAGTATGTAGATCTCCTAGGGTCTCTATAGTATTGCCCTAGGATTCCTGAAGTAGACGTATTCCCTAGAACGAAGCAGAAAAGAGAAACGAGATTTTTGGTCTATCCTAACTGAGTAAAGGAGAATGTGATTTGACTTAACGAAATTGTAAGTGTGGTTGTAATTCGAAATCTGTGGTCAAATCATGAGTTCGTGGTTGGAATTTGAAGTTTACGTAGGCAAGTGTGGATGAATGAATCTTGTAGCAACATATGAAAGGCTCAATTCATGGCTAACCAAGTTCCATCCCTTGGTGAAGTAGCGCAAACTTTCTGTAGTGGAATAATCGACATCGAAAGGCCCAATACACGACTATTGAAATAATGAAGATCTGCTCTCTAAGCAAGTGATTCGGGGACCCCCTTAAAGCAAAACCGAGTTCCTGAGCCATATAATACAAGATTCTTGTGGCAAATTCAACCTTCTAAAGTAATTGCAGACTTCTATATCAAATTAGATGGCATACGCAAGGGACCGATTTGTTCAAAATAGACGACATACGAGAAGGACTGATTTGTGACAATTGAAGTAATAAGGGCAAGAAATTTCATGTAGGGACTCATTTGGGATTTTTAACAGTCACGGATTTTGGTCGACGTGTCAACATAGTATCAATTGACTGTGAATTATTTTGTGTAGATTTTTGTCTTGTTGCCTTGCATAATTGATAGACAATATACTGTTCTATTGGATTTACTATTCCTTACATGACATATTGCTTTATTCATTTTGTCACTTTACTAAGAGGGGTTGTCCGGTTTGTCTCATCAATAAGAGGGTTAATTGTAGATTCTGTTAATTTCATTGAATTATTGTGTATTGGAAAAAATTGGTGAAAACCCTAGTATCTTTGTGCAAAAAAAATTGCCCTAGAGACTAGGATATTACACAACACCCTCGACATCCTTTAGCTACATGTGGCTTCTACTTGCCTTGTTGAACAATCCACTTGGCCTCCTTTAGCTAGCCGCGACTTCTACTTCCTTGGTTGAACAGTGCACTCAACCTCCTAAAATAGGCTTTTCCTTCGCTGTTGTTCTCCTTGATGTTGCGACTTTTCTCTAAGGTCTACGAGCCTCTTGGAGGTTGTCCTATGCAGACAAGTGTGTCTCCTTCCACACCTTGTGACTAGCCTATCCTTTGGGTACTTATATCTGTCCTTGTTGAAATATGTAACTAGGTTCGGCCTTCATTTTGACGTGTAATCATGATTTTATGTAATTGATGTAAAGAAGAGAAATAAAATTATTTTATGCTTGAGACATGGGTTTCATGCTCAAGGAATTTTATAGATGAAGCTCCCATTGTGAGGCTATTATGTTTGGTCATCAAGTCATAAAGTCTATTGAGTCAATGTCATGTGTTGAAGACCCATTTGGGCATGTTACATGTTGTAAGAAGAGAATTTATTTGAGTCATAAACTCTCCAAGACCTTGTCACTAGTACATCTAGTTAGCCTTCAAAAGGAGATGAAGATCATTCCAGAAGAGGATGTCCACCTAGTCACAAGCATAAGTAGGCTTATTTAGCATGGACAAACTACTATATAAAGGAGGACTCAGCCTCACTTGTTGGGAATTCATTCAAGCATCTGAAGTTCAAGAAGAAGTGCGACAAAACACTAGAAGGCAGCCTCATAACCAACGAAAGGAAAGGGAAGTAGAGCGAAGAATTTTTGGCATTGTTTTGGGTCATCTTCCTCGCACATGTGACAAAAAGTAGGGTTTCTTCACTAGGGTTATATCAGTCCTTGAAGAAGCCAAGAAGGAGGTCACCAAACCAACATTCTTTCTAGCCGAAATCATAAAGGGAAGTCTCCAAGTCAAGTGAAGAAGGAAAGCATCACCAAATTCCTCCAATCAGCTCACACATATGGAATTGTAGAGGTTCAGGTAGGTCGAGAATTTCAGGATTGTGGAAAAGGGCCGAAATTTCAGAGTAGCTGAGATTAGCAGTGCAAGAAGTTAGCTTGATTAGTGTTGACTTGGGCAAGAAGGAGAAGCTGTGAAAAAGGTCTTGTGACTTGGTCTTGGAGAGGTTAGTAGGTTAAGGGTCTTGGTCTTGGAATTCATCACTTGAAGATTCTATAAGAAGAAAAATTCATTTGGGTTTTCCTCTCGAGTTGGAGAGGTTTTGGCCTTGGTTGATCGCCTACATTTTGTGTTCCTTGTCTCATGATTAGTTATGATTTGGTAGCTGTTTGATGATATAAAACATTAACATAATCAAGTGAAAGAAAGAAGCTAATAAAAGACTAAGTAAAGTTGCATCACAAGCAATTATCATTCAAGAGAAATCACCTCTTATCTCTGCCCTATATTTTTCAACATGGTATTAGAGCTAAGGTAAAAAATCAATGAAGGGAAGCTCAATAAGGGACACTCAAGCACTCAAGCATTGAAGTTCTAGAAGGGCATCAAAGCATCTGAAAAACATCTCATTTTCAAAGCATTTTGAAGACAAGGTCTACATCATCTTCTTGAAGAAAAGTGTCAAAACCCTAGATCGATCAAAGAAGAAGTCTACATTGGAAGCATTCTTGGAATCCTTGCTCAAGATCAAGGAAAGAGACCACAAAGACCCTACCTCTTCTCACGTTGAAGAGATCTACAAATCAAAGTAACTTGAAGTCTACTCATCCAAGAGAAGCAAGATCAAGGACATTGTCATCATCATCAAAGGATTCAAGGTGACCTCCCTCTCTTTGGAGCCAAGGATCACTCTTGAAGAAAAGCATCTTCAACAAGAAGTTTTCAATTTCCTATATCTTCATCAAATTCAAGAAGGCAGCAGGTAGAAGAAGCATCTTCTCAACTAAGTATATTTATGTCTACCCCTGAATCTGTCAAAATGTCTTTTTGCAAGGAAAGCAACAAGTTGGTTGGGGCTTCAAATTTTCTTGCATGGAAGAAAAGGACAGATCTGAACCTGATAGAAAATGAGGTCATGGAACATGTTAAAGGCATAGTCACCAAACCTCCAAAATAAGATGCTCAAGCACTTGCAAGGTATATGAAAGGGGAAGTATGGGCTCAAAGGATTCTCATAGAATCCATCAAGGATCCCCTCATTCCCTATGTATCTAAACTTGAAACTTCAAAAGAAATTTATGACAAACTTGTAGAGTTGTTTTTCGTAAGCACTGCAGGAGAAGTCATCTCGTTAAGACACGAAGTTTACAAGCTAAGGATATCGAAAGAAGAAGGAATAACCTCATACCTTATGAGGATATTTGAAATAGGGGATCAACTACAAGACTTGGACAAGGAGATGACCACCATAGTATTAAATGCACTACTTGAGGAATGGGGTAACTTTACAACAAGCATTTATGGGAAGAAGGAAGCTACTCCATTCAAGGATCTATGGTCACTATGCAAAATTGAAGAAACCAGGTTGAAGGCAAAATTTGATGTAGGATCAAATGAGCAAACTCAAGCATATGCTGCTATGGCAAAGAGAAAAGGGAAGTTTGGAAAATTTGGTCCTCAAAAAAGAAAGAAGAATATGGGAAAGATTCAATGTTATGGATGTCAACAATGTGGGCACTACAAGAGAGATTGTTCTAAACTCAAGAAGGACAACAACAAAAAAGGGAGAGAAGAAACCCATATCATTGAAAAAGTGGAGGAAGCTGAAAAGAAGAAATCCAAGAAAGAGGAAGTAAAAGATCTCTACTATGATTGAGATAGTCTTCTTCATCTAGTTCTTTTTAAGTTTTTCTATTGTGTAGCTACTATGGTAGGAATTACTAAGAAGCATGATAGTATGCATCACGACATCATAAGAAGCATACGATTGAAAGCAAGAGCTCAAGACCTTATCATAAGAGAAGCATGAAAGATAGCTAAAATAGAAGTCTATAGCAATCACCTATAGAAGGATGTAGCTCTTGGTAACCTCATTAGAGCATAAGTAGTACTTATGGAAGAAGAAAGTCATCCAGTATGGAGCTCATCATACATCATTCAAGAGGAGATTTTGCTGGATGAGGATGATCAAGATCCTCTGTTGGAATCTTCATTGGAAGAAGCGTATTGCCGAGAATTCCACTTTGTATGGGATCCATGGAATAAAGGTATGATGTCATAAGAAGAGAAGCATGTCAAGGTGATTGAAGTTCTTTCAATCAAGGAAGCTGCTGAAGGAAGTCTAGATGACCTAAAGAAAGGTATGAGGTATGTATGCATATATTTTGTTGAGTCATGTCATATGGTTTGAGATATCATGGATGAATGCTCTATCTCAATAACATGATCAAAGGAAAGGGTGTCCTCCTTTGTGGGATGAAGGCATGGTTCACATATTGACTAGATGAAATCAACATAATATATCCTCATATGAAATGTGAGGTGGTTGACAAAGCTAAAGGAACTATGATTGGAAGTTCCTGAGAGGAAATATGTGAATAAAGAAAGGAAGACATCGTGAAAAATGCAACCATGAAGACAGCAATCAACATTCCAAGGAATAAAAAGATTTGACTATGATATCTCTATCGAAAAGATATAGAGATCCTGATAAAGTCTGAAAAAGAAAGAGACCCTTGACATTGTATATCATTGTGGAGATGTGTCAATATGTATGCAGGATGTTGATACAAGCAAGATGTCACGATAAAATATTATCACAAAGGTAATCTTGACTTAATGTTCGTTTTCTATTTTTGAACAATATTTGGATGGGCTAATGCAAGGTTACCAAGGGAAGACCTGTAAATGTCATCCACAATTGTTATTCATGTGGTAGAAGGTAGCAAGGCATGAAGGCCATATGTGGACCAATGGATCTCTTTCTGGTGAGAAGAAGGATGACATAACTGCCATGATTCATGAATAAAAGTGATGGATGGTCTGTGCCCTACAAGAAGTCCCAAAAGATGTAGGCTTGATAT
The DNA here is from genome assembly GCA_000404065.3 of Pinus taeda. Taxonomy (NCBI): domain Eukaryota; kingdom Viridiplantae; phylum Streptophyta; class Pinopsida; order Pinales; family Pinaceae; genus Pinus; species Pinus taeda. The sequence goes on along the minus strand of APFE031449048.1, from coordinate 82,900 downwards.
TAAAGAAGAAGTTCATGACATCAAAAGAGGAAGTCCTACAAGCAACTCGTTGTCCCATGGTCTCCACCCTATGTCACAGGGTTTGCCGAATTTGAACCTTGAGGTTCGAAATTCGCCGAACCCAAAAAAAATTTGAATTCGAATCGAAATTAATTGTTTCTGAACTCGAATTGGATCCCGAATCGTGTCACATAGTCTCCACCTAAAGCGCTACTGGAAGCTAGTCCCTGGTCAAGAGGGAGCTTGGTCAAGTCCCTGATTAAGTGGGAGCTTGGGTACATTCCTTTATAGGAATGGGTGCATTCCTTCAATGGAATGGGTATATCCTCCCTAGTTGAGGGGAAGAGATAGACACATCATTCTTGTCTTCACTTGGGAAGAAAGAACGGAGGATTGGGTAAGCATCTGGCATTTGATACTCTTTGAGGATGTGTTAGGGCACCCAAGATAAGAGTAGTTGTAGAGAACCAATATTCTTTGAGGACTAGGTATCCAAGATAAGAATAGTCATGGTGGAACATACTCTGAGAGAACCCGAGTGGGGTATGTTCTGAGAGAGACAATGATGAGGATGTCCACAAATCATTAATCTCGTCAACATTGTGCTCTAATCTTGTGGAGAGCGGTTAGTCAAGGCCTTGCTGTGTGACATTGCTAGATGATATGATGCTAAATAGATGGGTTACCAATCCCACTCTTCTTATGAGAATTCTTTAGATTGAGAATGTCCAAGTACCTTGTATTGATTATGAATACCTCCCTAGTGAAGAGGGAGTGTTGAAATATGTAACTAGGTTTGGTCTTCATAATGATGTGTAATCATGATTTTATGTAATTGATGTAAAGAAGAGAAATACAATTATTTTATGCTTGGGACATGGGTTTCATGCTCAAGGAATTTTATAGATGAAGTTCCCATTGTGAGCTATTAGGTTTGGTCATCAAGTCATAAATTCTATTGAGTTAATATCATGTATTGAAGACCCATTTGGGCATGTTACATATTGTAAAAAAAGAATTTATTTGAGTCATAAACCCTCCAAGACCCCTCCAAGACCTTGTCACAAGTACTTCATCTAGTCAACCTTCAAAAGGAGATGAAGATCATTCTAAAAGAGGATGTCGGCCTAGTCACAAGCACAAGTTGACTTATTTAGCATTGGCAAACTACTATATAATGGAAGACTTGGCCTGACTTGTTGGGCATTCATTCAAGCATATGAAACTCAAGAATAAGTGCGAGAAAACACTAGAAGACAGCCTCATAACTAACAAAAGGAAAGGGAAGGAGGTTGAAGAGTTTTTGGCACCGTTTTGGGTCATCTTCAATGCAAATGTAACAAAAATTAGGGTTTTTGCAGTAGGGCTATATTAGTCCTTGAAGAAGCCAAGAAGGAGGTCACCATACCAACATTATTTGCTAGGTGAAATCACAAAGGGAAGTATTGAAGTCAAGCAAAGAAGGAAAGCATCACCAAATTCCTCCATTTAGCGCACATGTATGGAATTGCAGAGGTTCAGGCAGGTTGAGAATTGCAAGACTGTGGAAAAGGGCCGAAATTTTAGAGTAGCCGCGATTAGCAGTGCAAGAAGTTAGTTTGACTAGTGCCGACTTGCGCAAGAAGGAGAAGCTATGAAAAAGATCTCGTGACTTGGTTTTGGAGAGGTTAGTAGGTCAAAGGTCTTGGTCTTGGAATTCATCACTTGGAGATTCTATAAGAGGAAGAATTCATTTGGGTTTCCTCTCAAGTTGGAGAGGTTTTGGCCCTGGTTGATTGCCTACATTTTGTGTTCCTTTTCTCATGATTATTTATGATTTGGTAGCTGTTTGATGCTAGAAAACATTAACATAATCAAGTGAAAGAAATAAGCTAATAAAAGACTAAGTAAAGTTGCATCAAAAGCAATTATCATTCAAGAGAAATCACCTCTTATCTCTGCCCTAGATCTCTCAACTTAGGTCACTCTTGGAAATCCTTTGCCCATCAAGGAGTTTCCAACTCAACCTTCAACCATTAATTAGAATATTAAATTGCTTTCCTTTGGTTCCAAGCCCACCCACTGTGGGTTATAACCCTGAACTTGGGTGCCTCGCCCACAAAATCTTCTTTTCGTGGGTTTTCTCCTCACAAGACTAGCACCCAATGCTTGTGGGTGTATCTCCTAAGGCTGCCTAATTTCAACGAGTTCTTTCTACGACTTGGAACAAACAAGACATCGTCAAAGTCTATAGAGTTACCCGACTCAAGTTTGAAAGGATAAGTACCAACTCTTGCTATTGGTACTTGGCATCATCAACAAGCCGAACCTATACTCCCGAGTCTTTTTTTGTTAGACTAAAAATAACTATAAGGCTGATGTCATATGATGAAATGCATTGCCCACACACCATGCATCCCTGTGAATTGTGTTGGTAGAATGTTAAGATACCTTTGAGAAATCCTTCTTAGACTTGGCAGTAAATTCATTCATCTGAGTTTTTGTTGAGGTCACTACCTTCTTTTGCTGTTGCATTCCTTCAACCTTCCAATCAAATTTTCTTTATTTGATCAAAGATTACAATGTGGCCTTTGCAACTTGTTTTAACCAACAACTATACAGTTAGTAAGCTTCCTAGATCTTATGTGTTTGGCTTGTGTAAGAAAGTAAAATTTATAGCAATACGGTACAGTAGTATAGCCTACCTTTTTCTCACTTGTTCTAAACAACAAATCACTCTTCCATCCTTTTCAATTTTGAATCACACTCAAGCAATCACAAAAGATAAAGTATGACTTGCAAATTTCAAGGTGTACGACATATGCATGGAAAAGGCTGCTACAATAATTAGTATTGGTTGTACTTGCTAGTCACTTCAACAATTTTCTCTTCTCCTCCTTGAATGTGCTTCTCCCTTTACTGCTCTCTCTTGTTCTCTTCTCATGTATATGATGGAACTTTCCTCTCTTTCGCTATTTATGCTTTGAGAGAAGATACCTAATGTCCTCAATCATAGTTGCCACTTATCTCAATCATGAGATGTATGTGTACGATTACATCATAATCTAAGTCACTAATGTTCTAGAGCTTCTAGAATATTTCATTTAGATTTCTAAGAATTTCATTTTTCTTTTATTTTTAAACTTTTAAAGTGATAGAATTATTTCACATTTCTGTTAAGGGGTCACTAATGAAATGTCTCAAATGAGTTTCTATATGTTCTCATTGAACCTGTGAAAGAAGTTCTTGCTTGAGCTACATTTCTGAACATATCCCATGCCCCTACGCTATTTAAAAGTATATCCTGGTTTGAGTGCCTAATTGGGGGTCTGCGAAGGGTCTACAAGCTACTTAGGGCTGTGAGAGGTAGCTACGGGTTTAAGGAATGAGGAATACACATCAGAATGAGAAATAATCAATTAATTCATATCACTAGATGATATAATGTCTCGTTACATAGCAGGAGAAGAGGAGTATATAGTAACTCTCAAATAACTAATTATTAACCACTACATTACTTACTATATAAACCCCTCATCATTACATCACTTTATTAGTGAGACCTTATTATATGTCTAAGTGCTAAATATGATCAATGTCTCCAATACCTTCCTATAATGGTCATTTTACATGCTTGCTCAAAATATGAAAAGACAAAAGCTTTGAGCAACCAAGATGTCTGCAGTCTAGAAGATAAGATCTTCAAACTAGTGACTGTAAGTGAACTGTATCTAACAAAGCTAATGAAGTACAATGTATGTCACCGTCCTTGTAACTGACCATTGAGTCACCAGTCAGATGAGAGCCTATGTTGGTTGAATGGTCAGTGTTTCCATCATTCACATAGAGCTTGGTTTGTTCACTGAACTCACCTACTATATTAAATGTTTCATCATTGCTATCAATTTGTTAGTGAGACTTATATTACATGTCTAAGTTCTAAATTTGACCAATGTCTCTAATACCTTCCTATAATGGACATTTTACATGCTTGCTCAAAATATGAAAAGGCAAAAGCTTTGAACAAGCAAGATGTCTGCAGTAGAAAAGATAAGATCTTCAAACTAGTGACTGTAAGTAAACTGTATCCAGCAAAGTTAATGAAGTACAATGTACATCACCATCCCTCTATCTGACCATTGACTCACTAGTTGAATGAGAGCCAATGTTGGTTGAATGGTAAACATTTCCATCATTGACATATTGCTTGGTTCACTAAACTCACCTATTCCGCATCTTGGGAGTTCAACATGTCAATTTTTTGTGTTTGTTTCTTTGAGGAAGCGATATCTCATTTTACCACTTCATGTTTGCCCTTCCTGAGGGTCTTCTTATGACTTACAGCAGTTAATGCATAATCTAACTGTTGTTTGCTTTCTCTTTTTTCCGATCTTGTCTTGTTTTAGTAGCAACATCATCAAAGACTTTGTTTCTTTTCTCTGTCTCACCTGACACATCTTTGTTCTAGGCTTCATGGTAGAGTTTTCAATGAAATCATGGCTGTCTCTCTGCTGACGCAATCCTGCGTTCTCCACTTATAACAACCAGAATAAACTTTGTTTTCCACACCCAGAGTAATTGTTAGGGTCCCATAATATAGTAACCATCTTCTTGCTGTTCTTATCAACCATAAAACACCTATTATTGTTGAAATTTATGTTTAAATGTAGGCTATGCTTCATTATAATAATGGGAAGCATATTTTTCTCCCAATGAAGAACATAATAGACACCTTTAATCATTACCTTGTTACATCTTCGCTGAAGTTGGACATTTCCCTTTCCTCTAATCCTATATTCGTTTCCTTCACTTAATACAACAGAAAAAGATGAAAATTTAACCTCTCTGAAATCAGCATACCTATCAATACTATTAGTAAAATATCTAGATACTTTTGAACCAATGTACAATTCATTCTTACCAATTTTTGGATCCTTGTTTTGGGTGATGAACACATAGAACTCTTTCTCAATGTTCCACCAAGGTTCCGGGACGAGGGGGCGAGGGAGCGAGGATACGCGGGAGCGGCCTATGCAAAACTCCCCATCAGTGTTTGATGATGCACTACTTGAGTTCCCTTCGGAAAATAATCCTCCTCTCGCTGCTCCTGTTGATCCAGAACCTCCTCCATCTACTCCAAATATTGGTTCTTTTACTCTCCGGCCTAAATGGTGGGCGAAAACTATTGGTGATCTCCGGGATAATGAGCTCTTTGAAGGTAGAACTTCCAGAAATAAGAGCAAACAACAACCTACAATAAATTTTGCTCTTATGGCTAACCTAATAGTGTTTTTGAGCCTCAAACCTATTCAGAGGCTAAGGGTATACCTGAGTGGGAACATGCTATGGAAGTTGAATTCCAGAGTCTTCAGAAGAATCACACTTGGACCCTTTTTGATCTTCCTGTAGGGAAGAAGCCCATTAGCTGCAAATGCGTGTATAAAGTGAAATACAAAGCTGATGGAACCCTAGACAAGCATAAGGCTCGCCTTTTTGCTCGAGGGTTCTCACAGAAGGAAGGCATAGACTATGAGGAGACCTTTGCTCCTACAACCAAGATGAGTACCATACAGCTCGTCCTTGCCTTAGCAGCGCAGTTCAGTTGGAAAGTCCATCAGATGGATGTAAAGAGTGCTTTTCTAAATGGTGACTTACAGGAAGAAGTCTACATGACGCAGCCTCCAAGATTCAAGGTTTCCGGTCAAGAACAGAAAGCCTGTAGGTTAGTCAAAGCACTCTATGGTTTGAAACAAGCCCCTCGGGCTTGGTACATGAAAATTGATAAGTACCTAACAGATCATGGCTTTCAGCAGAGTCCATCTGATGCAAACCTGTATATCAAACATATTGATGATGATATTCTGTTTGTGGTTGTCTATGTGGATGACCTTATCATTATTGGCAGTTCAACACCTTTGATCCATGGGATCAAACAAGATTTGTGAAGCACTTTTGATATGACAGATTTGGGACTTCTTCATCACTGTTTGGGGGTTGAAGTTTGGCAGATTGAGAACAACATCTTTCTCTCTCGGTCCAAGTATGCCAGAAGTCTTGTGGACAGGTTCAGAATGCAAGATTGCAAACCTACCATGACTCTTATGGAACCAGGGCTCAAACTTTCAGCTCAGTGATCCTCACCACTTGTGGACGAATCTTTATTCAAGCAATTAGTGGGCAGCCTCATCTACCTTACTGCCCCTAGACCTGATATCAGTTTTGCAGTAAGCCACATTTCACGCTTCATGCACACTTGGAGTGCTGCGTTATGTGAGTAGCACTCCTGATTATGGACTTCTGTACACTCGGAGTTCAGATCCTACACTCAGTGATTATACAGATTTCGACTGGGCAGGGTCGGTTGATGATCGTAAATCAACAGCTGGGTATGTGTTTAGTCTGGAATTCGGTGCTGTCACATGGACTAGTAAGAAGCAACAGGCAGTGGCTCTCTCCTCGAGAGAAGCAGAGTATCGGGGCGCAGTTAAGGCATCTTGTGAGGCAGTTTGGCTTCGACGTATGCTTGTGGATATGCATGTTTCCTAGGCAGGTTCTACTCCCTTGTTTTGTGATAATTAGGGAGTGCTCAAACTCGCCAATAATCTAGTCTTTCATTAAAGAAAAAGCATGTGGAAACCCATTGTCACTACATCCGACAACTTGTTGAAGACGGATCCATTCAATTGCTGTATGTTCCCACAATGGAGCAGCCAATAGACATTTTCACCAAGCCCCTTGGTCCTGATAAGTTTGTAAAATTCAGAGGGTCTATAGGTGTTGTAAATATATTTAAGGGAGGGTATTAGAATAATGTTATTTTAGTGTTTAATGCTCATTCGGATAAGATCGTCTGTGATCTTATTAAGTAGTTTCTTCTTAGAAACTTGTTGTTTCTATTTCTGTAAATACATTTGTATTATTTATTGAACTTCATTGCTCATTACAAATCAATTCAATTCATTCATTGATTATGGTATCAGAGCTCGGGTATTTTTTTAGAAATAATTTTTCATTGTTTGAAAAATTTTGCTTCATTTCGAAATAGCTCTTTAGGAGTCTGAATTTTTTTTACTGGGGGTCATAATTTCTAAGCCGTAGTTTTTCTTAAGGTTTTCATACCAGAGTTGTCCGTGTAGTGTTGGGTCGGATTTGGTTTGATTCCAGGTTACAGCGGGTGTGGATTTCTATGTTGCAAGGGGTTTCATTCTGATTGGCGTAGTAATCGAAGGATTTTCCCGCTCTTGTTTTGAAATCTCCAGTGCTTGAAGTAAGTCGTGGGGATCGAACCTGGGCGTTTCATTGTTTGTCTACATTTCGAGACTTGTCCCGACGCCGATTGTCATCTCCTCCCAGCATTGGCTGACGGTGAAAAATACGACGACACCATCAAACGTCTCGGCGACACCGTGCTTGGCATCAAACTGGAAAATATCTCGCGAGTTTATGGTATTCACAGGGGCTGAATTCGTGGATTTATAAGGGCCAAGTTCATCATTTTGTTGGCACTAAGTTTCATCATTTGCTAGGGTAGAAATAATTAGAGCAAAGGAGGTCGAATTTGCTCAATGCGAGGAAGCCGAATCATTAGCCGAATTGCTCCTTTCAGGACTACAACAGATAAGTTGAGTTTCGGGGCTGAAATGCATCAAGATGATGAAATTTGACGAAGATTTCTGAATCTCTGTCTTGACGTAGAAGGAAGCTAGCTGCAAGGCGTTCTCACTATCCAGAAACAAAGCGTCACCAATACCCACATCTTGCAAGTTGATCACCGAGTTTTTGTCCAACCATACCTTTGTCCTCAATTAAAAAAAAGGAACCAGTCAACGCAGGCACGTCCGACGTCCAATGCGTCACGCAAGATCTTTTCTTCAAAGCTCTACAGCGGGCTCCAAGTGGATCTTTTCTTCCCGCACATCAATTCTCCAATGCAGTTTCAAGTCCAATGTTGCTTATTCAAGTCAAATGAAACCAAAATTCTAATTACGGTGGCTCCAGCTTGAGAATTTGTCAATTATTGCGGTGTTTTTTTTCGTGGCTCGTTTTTTTATCGACCAGGGTAGTTTACCTTTTTCATTTGACGAAAACTTTTTCCGATTATAGATTTGAAGTGGGTTTTGCGATATCTCGATTGGGTAGTCGTTAGAATTTTCTAGGTGCATCGTTTTTCATGCCTTGATTTTCGAGTCAGCGGATTTGAATTTTGTTTCCAACACCTGTTAGATTTTTTCCGGATCAGCCCGCATCTGCATTGAAATCTGTGCTAGACTCCTTTGTTGTTTTTTGTGTCTTGGGAAACGTGCAAATGGCCTCGCTAACCAATCAGATGTTGGAAGGCAATCAACGCTTTAATGGCACCAATTATAACATCTGGAAACAGAGTGTGTTGACCATTTTTGAATATAGGCATCTTGACCAGCTCGTTTTGGGCAAAGAGTTCAGTCCTGGTACAGCTGGTGCCAATCAAGATAAGTTTGATGATCGAAATTGAGAGGCTGTTATGCTTCTCAAACTCTTTATGACTGATGATCAGTTACCACAGATTCCTTTCGGCAAGACAACTGCCGAAATCTGGCAACATTTGAAGGAACTGCATGAGACATCCGACAAGAGTAGAGCTTTCTTTCTAAAGAATCAATTGTTTTCCATCATGATGGATGAACATATGTCTTTATAGGAAAATCTTAACAAGATTAAAGACATTCGAGATTAGCTCGAAGCCATTGGTCGGACCATGGAGGAAGAAGATATGGTAGTCATCACTCTGAAAAGTCTACGAAAATCTTATGAGCACTTCAAAGAAACACTCAACATTACCTCCACTAATGTTGATCTGAAGTTTCCAGAGTTATGCACCAAACTCATGTAGTAGGATTGTTGGAAACAACAGTTTGGTAGTGGTGCTTCATCAGCCTCCTCAGAAAATGCTTTTGCTGCCAAATATTAGTCCTCTCATTCCTTTCAGCAGACATGTTCTTCTCAGCCTTATGATGCTGCTAAGAAGAAAAATGTGCAGTGTAATTACTGTCACAAGTTCGGCCATATGAAGAAAGATTGCCCATAAAGAATTGCTTCTAAACAGAAGAAGTAGGGAGGGTCTCATCAACAAGCGAATGTTGCAGAACATTCCGAGCAGAAGGAATCTACCTTTTACTCCTTTATGGCTAAGAGGTCCTCAGATCATGCCCCGTCTTCTACCTAGTACATTGACTCTGGTGCATCACATCATTTCTCTAACAGGCGTGATTGGTTTACTGACTTCTCATCTTTCAGTGATTCCGTGGTATTCAACGGAGGTGAAGAGTACACAGTGATTGGTAGAGGTACAATTCATATCCAGTCTGATGGGCGCACACTCATCTTCCTGAATGTGTACTATGTTCCTGGTATGGAAATTAATCTGTTGTCTGTCAACCAGATTATGAGGAACTCTCCTCAACTTGATGTAGTGTTCAGTGCGCATAAGTGCTCTATTATTGATAGGAAAACTCGTCTTACTGTTGCTGTTGGCCTAGAGGATCATGGTCTATACAGGCTTCTTGACATTGGTGATTCTCCAGAAGTGGCTCCAGCAGCTCGTGTCTCTCCCATCAGCACTTTGTGGCATCAGAGATATGGGCATCTAAACATTCAGTATCTCTCTCAGCTAACTTGGGAGGGCCTTGTGTCGGGGTTACCTGATATTCAGACTCAACAGTTGGGAGTGTGCTGTACCTGTCAAGTTGGGGAGCAACATCGGTCTTCATTCAAGGATGGAGAATTTTGGCACGCATCTAAGGTACTTCAGTTAATTCATGCTAATATTTGTGGTCCTATGAATACATCTTCATTTACTGGTTGCAAATATTTTCTGCGTATTGTAGATGATTTCAATAGAAAGATGTGGGTGTACTTTTTAAAACATAAATATGATGTATTTAGCATCTTTCAGAAGTATAAGTCCTTAGTTGAAAAAGATTCTGGCTGTAATATCATAACTCTTAGGACAGATAATGCGGGGGGGGGGGGGGGGATTTGTTCTTCTGCTTTCTCCAACTTCTGCGATACCCATGGTATCAAACGCCAGTTAACTACACCCCACACTCCTCAGTAGAACAATGTTGTCGAACGTCGCAACCATACGGTTGTTGAAATGGCTCGTTCCATGTTACAACAAATGAGTGTTCCGAACAAATTTTGGGCCGAAGCAGTGTTTACTACTGTCTATCTTCTTAACCGCTCACCTACTTAGGCTGTTAAGGGGAAGACTCCAGAAGAGGTTTGGTCTGGCCGTAAGCCTAAGATCAGTGACCTCAAAGTGTTTGGCTCGAGTGCATATGTTTGGTTTCCAGCTGCTAAGCGCTCTAAGTTGGATTCCAAAAGCCAGAAACTCATGATGACAGGGTACAGTGATCACCACAAGGCCTATAGGTTGATAGATTTAGACACTGATTGTCTTATCTTTAGTCGGGACGTAGTATTTGATGAAGACAGAGGGTTCTTTCAGTCCCCTCCTTCTGAGTAGTGTTCTTAGGATCAGCCTCCCAGTGTTCTTTTGTTAGGTCCACTTGATGGGAGGGATGATGCGCATCAGTATTTGATGATGCACTACCTGAGTTCCCTCCGGAAAATAATCCTCCTCTCGCTGCTCCTGTTGTTCTTGAACCTCCATCTACTCCAGATATTGGTTCTTCTACTCTCCGACCTAAATGGTGGGCTAAAACTATTGGCGATCTTTGGGATAATGAGCTCCTTGAAGGTAGAACTTCCAGAAATAAGAACAAACAACAACCTACAGTAAATTTTGCTCTTATGGCTAACCTGCATAGTGTTTTTTGAGCCTCAAATCTATTCAGAGACTAAGGGTATACCTGAGTGGGAATAGGGTATGGAAGCTGAATTCCATAGTCTTTAGAAGAATCACACTTGGACCCTTTCTGATCTTCCTGCAGTGAAGAAGCCCATTAGCTGCAAATGGGTGTATAAAGTGAAATACAAAGTTGATGGAACCCTAGACAAGTATAAGGCTCACCTTGTTGCTTAAGGGTTCTCACAGAAGGAAGGCATAAACTATGAGGAGACCTATGCTCTTACAGCCAAGATGAGTACCATACGACTCGTCCTTGCCTTAGCAGCTTAGTTTAGTTGGAAAGACAATCAGATGGATGTAAATAGTGCTTTTCTGAATGGTGACTTACAGGAAGAAGTCTACATGATGCAACCTCCATGATTCAAGGTTGCCAGTCAAGAACAGAAAGTTTGTAGGTTAGTCAAAGCACTCTATGGTTTGAAACAAGCCCCTTGGGCTTGGTACATGAAAATTGATAAGTACCTAACAGATCATGGCTTTCAACGGAGTCCATCTGATGTAAACCTGTATATCAAACATACTGGTGATGATATTCTGTTTGTGGTTGTCTATGTGGATTACCTTATCATTACTGGCAGTTCAACACCTTGGATCCATGGGAGCAGTTCAACACCTTGGATCCATGGGATCAAACATGATTTGTGCAACACTTTTGATATGACAGATTTGGGACTTCTTCATTACTGTTTGGGGGTTGAAGTCTGGCAGACTGAGAACAACATCTTGCTCCCTCAGTCCAAGTATGCCAGAAGTCTTGTGGACAGGTTCAGAATGCAAGATTGCAAACCTGCCACGACTCCGATGGAACCAGGGCTCATACTTTCAGCTCAATCATCCTCACCACTTGTGGATGAATCTTTATTCAGGCAATTAGTGGGCAACCTCATCTACCTTACTGCCACTAGACCTGATAGTAATTTTGTAGTAAGCTACATTTCACACTTCATGTTCGCTCCTAAGGCTGATCATTGGATAACAGCGAAGCGTGTGTTGCATTATGTGAGTAGCACTCCTGATTATGGACTTTTGTACACTCGGAGTTTAGATCCTGCACCCGGTGGTTATACAGATTCCGACTGGGTAGGTTCGGTCGATGACCGTAAATCAACAACTGGGTATGTGTTTAGTTTGGGATTCGGTGCTGTGACATGGACTAGTAAGAAGCAGCAGGCAGTGGCTCTCTTCTCGACAGAAGCAGAGTATTGGGGCGCAGTTAATACATCTTGTGAGGCAGTTTGGCTTCGACGTATGCTTGTGGATATGCATGTTTCCCAGGCAGGTCCTACTCCCTTTTTCTATGATTATCAGGGAGTGCTCAATCTCACCAAGAATCCAGTTTTCCATGAATGAACAAAGCATGTGGAAACCCATTGTCACTACATTCGACAGCTTGTTGAAGACAGATCCATTCAGTTGCTGTATGTTCCCACAACGGAGCAGCCAACAAACATTTTCACCAAGCCCCTTGGCCCTGATAAGTTTGTAAAATTCAGAGGGTGTATAGGTGTTGTAAATAGGTTGAGCATTAAGGGAGGGTATTAGAATAATGCTATTTTAGTGTTTAATGCTCATTTGGATAAGATCGTCTGTGATCTTATTAAGTAGTCTCTTCTTAGAAACTTGCTGTTTCTATTTCTTAGTAGAAACTTGCTGTTTCTATTCCTATAAATATATTTGTATTATTTATTGAGCTTCATTGCTCATTGTAAATCAATTCAATTCATTCATTGATTATGGTATCAGAGCTTGGGTATTTTTTTCGAAATAAATTTTCATTGTTTGAAAAATTTTGCTTCATTTCTAAATAGCTCTCTAGGAGTCTGAATTTTTTTTCGCTGGGCGTCCTAATTTCTGAGCTGCAGTTTTTCTGAGGGTTTTCATACCAGAGTTGTCCGTGTAGTGTTGGGTCGGATTTGGTTTGATTCCGGGTTACAACGGGTGTGGATTTCTATGTTGCAAGGGGTTTCGTTCTGATTGGCGCAATGATCGAAGGATTTCCCCACTCCTTTTCTGAAATCTCCAATCCCTGAAGTAAGCCTTGGGGACCGAACTTGGGCGTTTCATTGTTTGTCTACATTTGGAGACTTGTCTCGACGCTGATTGTCATCTCCTCCCAACGTCGGTTGACGGTGAAAAACACGACGACGCCATCAAATGTCTCGGCAGCACCATGCTTGGCGTCAAGTCGGAAAATATATTGCGAGTTTATGGTATTTGCAGGGGCCGAATTCGTGGATTTATAAGGGCCGAGTTCATCATTTTGCTGGTACCGAGTTTCATCATTTGCTAGGGCAAAAATAATTAGAGCAAAGGAGGACGAATTTGCCCAGTGTGAGGAAGCCGAATCATTAACCAAATTGCTCCTTTAAGGACTAAATAGATAAGCCGAGTTTTGGGGCTGAAATACATCAAGACGACGACATTTGACAGGGATTTCTGAATCTGTGTCTTGACGCAGAAGGAAGCTGCAAAGCGTTCTCACTGTCCGGAAATGAAGCGTCACCAATGCCAACACCTTGCAAGTCGATCACCGTGTTTCTGTCCAACGATACCTTTTTCCTCAATTAAAAAAAAGGAACTAGTCAACGCAGGCACGTCCGACGTCCAATGCGTCACGCAGGATCTTTTCTTCAAAGCTCTACAGCGGGCTCCACGTGGATATTTTCTTCCCTCACATCAATTCTCCAATGCAGTTTCAAGTCCAACGTTGCTTATTCAAGTCAAACGAAACCGAAATTCTAATTCCGGTGGCTCGAGCTCGAGAATCCGTCAATTATTGCGGTGATTTTTTTCGTGGCTCGTTTTTTATCGACCAAGGTGTTTTACCTTTTTCATTTGTCGAAAACTTTTTTCGATTATAGATTTGATGTGGGTTTTGTGATATCTCAATTGGGTAGTCATCAGAATTTTCTGGGTGCATCGTTTTTCGTGCCTTGATTTTCGAGTAAGTGGATTTGAATTTTGTTTCCAGCACCTGTCAGATTTTGTTCGGATCAGCCGACATTTGCATTGAAATCTGTGCCAGACTCCTTTGTTGTTTTTCGTGTCTTGGGAAATGTGTCGATGGCATCGCTAACCAATCTCATGTTGGAAGGCAATCAACGCTTTAATGGCACCAATTATAACATCTGGAAATAGAGAATGTTGACCATTTTTTAATATAGGCGTCTTGACCAGCTCGTTTTGGGCGAAGAACTCAGTCCTGGTACAGTTGGTGCCGATCAAGATAAGTTTGATGATTGAAATCGAGAGGCTGTTATGCTTCTCAAACTCTCTGTGATTGATGATCAGTTACCATAGATTCCTTCCAGCAAGACAGCTGCCGAAATCTGGCAACATTTGAAGGAACTGCATGAGACATCGACAAGAGCAGAGCTTTCTTTCTAAAGAATCAGTTGTTCTCCATCATGATGGACGAGCGTATGTCTTTACAGGAACATCTTAACAAGATTAAAGACATTCGAGATCAGCTCGAAGCCATTGGTCGGACCACGGAGGAAGAAGATATGGTAGTCATCACTCTGAAAAGTCTACCAAAACCTTATGAGCACTTCAAAGAAACACTCAACATTATCTCCACTAATGTTGATCTGAAGTTTTCGGAGTTATGTACCAAACTCATGCAGCAGGATCGTTGGAAACAACAGTTTGGTAGTGGTGCTTCATCAACCTCCTCAGAAAATGCTTTTGCTGCCAAATATCAGTCTTCTCAGTCCTTTCAGCAGATAGGTTCTTCTTAGTCTTATGATCCTGCTAAGAAGAAAAATGTGCAATGTAATTACTGTCACAAGTTCGGCCACATGAAGAAAGATTGCCAACAGAGAATTACTTTTGAACAGAAGAAGCGGGGAGGGTCTCATCAACAAGCGAATGTTGCAGAACATTCTGAGCAGAAGGAATCTACCTTTTACGCCTTTATGGCTAAGAGGTCCTCAGACCATGCCCGGTCTTCTGCTTGGTACATTGACTCTGGTGCATCATGTCATTTCAATCACAGACGTGACTGGTTTACTGACTTCTCATCTTTTAGTGATTCCATGGTATTCAGCGGAGGTGAAGAGTACATAGTGGTTGGCAGAGGTACAGTTTAGATCTAGTCTGATGGGCGCACACTCATCTTCCTGAATGTGTACTATGTTCTTGGTGTGGAAATCAATCTGTTGTCTGTCAGCCAGATTATGAGGAACTCTCCTTAGCTTGATGTAGTGTTTAGTGCACACGAAGTGCTCTATTATTGATAGGGAAACTTGTCTTACAGTTGCTGTTGGCCTAGAGGATCATGGTCTATACAGGCTTTTTGACGCTGGTGATTCTCCAGAAGTGGCTCTAACATTTCGTGTTTCTCGTATCAGCACTCTGTGGCATCAGAGATATGAGCATCTAAACATTCAATATCTCTCTCAGCTATCTCGAGAGGGCCTTGTGTCAGGGTTACCTGATATTCAGACTCAGCAGTTGGGAGTGTGCGACGCCTGTCAAGTTGGCAAGCAATGTTGGTCTTCATTCAAGGATGGAGAATCTTGGCGTGCATCTAAGGTACTCCAGCTAATTCATGCTGATATTTGTGGTCCTATGAATACATCTTTAGTTACTAGTTGCAAATATTTTCTTCTTATTGTAGATGATTTCAGTGGAAAGATGTGGGTGTACTTTCTAAAACATAAATCTGATGTATTTAGTATCTTTCAGAAGTATAAGTCCTTAGTTGAAAAAGAGTTTGGTTGTAATATCATAACTCTTAGGACAGATAACGGGGGGAATTTTGTTCTTCTGCTTCCTCCAACTTTTGTGATACCCATGGCATCAAACGCCAATTAACTACACCCTACACTCCTCAGCAGAACAATGTTGTCGATTGTCGCAACCATACGGTTGTTGAAATGGCTCGTTCCATGTTACAACACAAGATTGTTCCGAACAAATTTTGGGCTGAAGCAGTGTTTATTACTGTCTATCTTCTTAACTGCTCACCTACGCAGGTTGTTAAGGGGAAGACTCCAAAAGAGGTTTGGTCTGGCTGTAAGCCTAAGATCAGTGACCTCAAAGTGTTTGGCTTGGTTGCATATGTTTGGATTCCAACTGCTAAGCGCTCTAAGTTGGATTCCAAAAGCCAGAAACTCATGATGACAGGGTACAGTGATCACCACAAGGCCTATAGGTTGATAGATTTAGACACTGATTGTCTTATCTTCAATCGGGACATAGTATTTGATGAAGATAGAGGGTTTGTTCAGTCCCCTCCTTCTGAGCAGTGTTCTGAGGATCAGCCTCCTAGTGTTCTTCTTCGGTTAGGTCCACCTGATGGGAGGGATGATGCAACATCAATATTTGATGATGCACTACCTGAGTTTCCTCTGGAAAATAATCCTCCTCTCGCTGCTCTTGTTGTTCCTGAACCTCCTCCATCTACTCTAGATATTGGTTCTTCTACTCTCCAGCCTAAATGTTGGGCTAAAACTATTGGTGATCTCTGGGATAATGAGCTCCTTGAAGGTAGAAATTCCAGAAATAAGAGCAAACAACAACCTATAGTAAATTTTTCTCTTATGGCTAACCTACATAGTGCTTTTGAGCCTCAAACCTATTCTAAGGCTAAGGGTATGCCTGAGTGCGAACAGGCTATGGAAGCTGAATTCCAAAGTATTTAGAAGAATCACACTTGGACCCTTTCTGATCTTCCTGCATGGTAGAAGCCCATTAGCTACAAATGCGTGTATAAAATGAAATACAAAGCTGATGGAACCCTAGACAAGTATAAGGCTCGCCTTGTTGCTCAAGGGTTGTCACAGAAGGAAGGCATAGACTATGAGGAGACCTTTGCTCCTACAACCAAGATGAGTACCATATGGCTCGTCCTTGCCATAGCAACTCAGTTTAGTTGGAAAGTCCGTTAGATGGATGTAAAGAGTGCTTTTCGAATATCCAATATCCTTAGTTTTTAGCAAATGATCTTGTAGGGAGTCAAACTCCATTTTAATTGAAAAATACTTCTAAGGAAGAAAGCTCTACCTTTGTTTGAGGTTTCATACATGTCTCATAGCTTCCCCCACATGACAAATGCATCATTACTAAATTGAGCTTCAGGAAGCACCGTATTCATTACCAAGATCTTGATCAATATTGCAACTTCTCGATTCTTCTCATCATACTCCACTTGGGCATCCACATTGATATTACTCTGTACTTTTTTTTCCTAATACAAGTTTGTTGAAACATCCATAGTCAAATATGGCAAGCATTTTATATTGACATGGTTTAAAATTCTAACCATCAAACTTTCCGTATTTATCCAACATTATATGGGATAAACCTTCCATCTTTCTAGGATTTAAATACACAAAATAGATCTGAATTTACTTCTACAACTCAGTGATTGAAAGCCTTATTGCTATCCCAAATAGTAGCAGGCTACACAAACAATCAACTATAGCCCTACTGTTGTTCTAAAACAAAGTTTCTGTGGATGAGTCATCTTAGAAATTTAGTATAATTTGCCAATTTCACATTCAACACTACAATCAATTCTTGCATGATAAAAAGAAAGTGGTTCTACTCTGGCAACGAATTTCAAACCTATTTGGAACATGTGCCTTGTGACTTTCTTTTGCGTGCCTTTCTCCTTGTTAGGTCAGGTCTGATATTTTTGTTCACACATTGAAATATTTTATTCCCTACAATGTGTTGATTGTATGTTTTTTTATTGACTTGTATACACCCTTTCCTCAACAATTGTTCACACGGTAGCTCACACAGTGTTTTGTCAATTCCTCACGAGTTCCCTACGTATGCCATACTTTTCCTACATCAACTCCACCACTCCACACTAATGCTGGCTTGATAGGTTTAGGCTTCTTGATGACTTCATTTTTAAAAGAATATACCTTTGTAGAGCCAAGACCATCTCTTGACAGCTTTTTGTGTGTATATTCAATGACACACTAATCCAATCATTCAGATGATTTAATAACTTGATGGAGTTTTCTATTTGGTCGCGGTCCTCCTATTTGGTGGCAGTGGCTACTAATTTCCTTCTCATCAATTACCTCAACAATGGTATGCTTCATTCATCCTTTTTTTGTCTTTCAAATGGTGACAATGAGTTCTCATGGACCCACGATTGAGTGTATTCCCCTTCTCTAAATGGAACTGATCAACAACACATGCAATATATCACATAATTCTTCTATCTAATGTGTGTGATTGTAGTCTTTTGGTGCTTTCTTTGAACATATTAGTCGCTCAATCGCTTTACCTGCTTCATTGGCTTTTCCATGTTTCTGATACAATGTTGGTTTCACACACATAAACATTAACATGATACACATTAGAATGAGAAAGAGTGGATTCATTCATATCATTAGACAATGTGATGTCTCATTACATAGTAGGAGAAGAGGAGTATGCATGTAACTTCCAAACACCCAACTATCAACCATTGCATTAGTTAAAATATTGCCAAACATTTTATAGTTTGCATATTAAGGACTAGTAAGATTTACCAAGGATTCTGCATTTTAAAATGAATTTCCATCCTTAAAATTTTCCTTGAGCAAGACTTAATTATATATCTAAGAGTTAATACATATAAGTTCTAAATATGACCATTATCTCTAATGCTTTAGTCCAAATAGAATGGGAAAGTACACTCCCTATGTTACAACAACCCAATTGCAAAACTTGCACATCCCAGTGTTCCCCAATGATAGTTTAGAATTGAGTTCTTTGAATAGGAATGCATGGAATCTAGGAGGATCATCTTCAAATTTGCTTACGCTATGAACATATCTTTGTTCAATGGTTACAAAAGTGGTGATATTCGCCCCCACCAAGGTCCAAATCCCACAAAGACATGTTTTTCCCCTCATGGGCAATCATGCCTCTGCAAGTGGGAGATAGGGTAAGTCCTTTGTGACTTTGAAAATAAATACATTCAACTTGCAGATTCTTAGTCGAAGGGTTCTTCATTGAATGTTGTAAGTGAATGACACTTTATTGTAATGCTCCTAGTTTGGGAAAGGGCACGTTTGTTGCATTCTGATAAGAAGTTCTTCAAAATAAATTCTTAGAGAAGAGAATTTCTTGTGATTGGATCTTAGGGAAAAGGACAAAGTAGATAGAATCAAAGAAATTACAAGGCCGAAGCCAAAAATGGAGACACAAAGTTTTGATGTGGGGCCAATTTGATTCTCCGAACATTTTTAACTGAAAACAAGTCTATATATGAGATGCTTTACTCATTAGTAAAAGCAATGGAAGATATATCCTATGCATGGTTGTCTTTAGAAAGTTTATTGAAGTCCTTAGTGCGTTGTATGAATTAAATAATTCTTAGGAAGAATAGAGTTCAACAAAAATAGCGTAATAGGTCAATGTCCTTGAAGACCTAGTGTATTATCTAAGATTCACATGGTAAAATTACTTTACATGGCAGTTGACTTTGGTCATCAAGTTAATAATCTCTAAAATCTTCTTGGCATGTGACCAGTGCTACCTCTTGCATCCTTTTGGCTTCAAATATTAAACTAGGTTAGTACAGCCCCAAAATCTAGGCTAGTATCGTTTTATATGTGTATAAAGCTAACAAAGACAATGCACTTAAAGGTGTAGCTATGAGTTTTGGATAGTTAACATAGATGCTGAATCATATATCATTCTGAGTTGGTCAGAAAATGGGTTTTACAAGTTGCATGCCACAGTTGTCTCAAAACCAGGACTGTATCTATTCCAACTTTTCTACAAATCCATTCAAAGAGCGGATGATCGAATAGTCCACATGCCGAAGTTTTAAAAATATATATTTAGGACCTTATGGGAAGAGGGTGGTTGTTTGTTTTTCGACACCTCTTAGTGAATTGAACTACACATGGTTCTTTATTATGAATCACACTTGTTCTGTCATCAAAGCTTCCTTTCAATACTAATTCTAGTTTAATTTATGAAGCATTGCATGAAATGATGGAAGATCGCGCATTTCATCAAATGATGCAAGATTTTGCATTGCACTTAAGGCATAACGCTTAAATATCCACCTCATATATGTTCAAAATATCTCAGTATACCTTGCAGTTATTGCTGAGGAATGGCATTTATATGTTAAGAAAGAGCAGCAGACACTTTGTTGGATAGATCCATGGAAAAGTTTGGAGGGACAAATACTAGGAACGTTAATCAATGCTAGTAGTAGTCTGCAACTGCAGGCAGTTTTGCAGAAAATTCAAGAATGGATGGATACATTATAGACTTGCAATGCAATTGAATAATTATTTTATGTAACTGTGAATACTGAAACATATTTTTAAAGAGGTGACTACTTAGAAATAGGAGAGGATCATGTTTTGATAGATGCATACAAAAAAGAATTGAATGATGACAAAGAAACAAAAAAAATGGAAGATTCTACATGGTCAGAAACAAGAGGATGTGAAAGACTTAAGCTCGATATAAGTAGGTGAAAAAACCGTCGAGATTGCCAATTCTTAGGATGCCTACATGGTTGTTCAGCATGCTAATGAAGCTGAAGGAAAAATCATGGAGGATGCTAATTAGTGAAATACCTGCACAAATGATCACGCCCATGCACTATTTTGGGAGTTTACCAATATTTTTGTTTAGTCATATAAAGATATCAAGGAAATTCCTCAAAAAATGGGTGAGCTACATTTTGATCCCCTACTTGATGTAAAATCAACAAGTCATGTGCCCAGATGTTCATCACATCATTAGAAAGGGTAGGTGAAAGTTGAGATTGATGGTTGGGAATTGTGTACATCAAGCCCATAGAGATCAGTGAATGGACAAGTCTGATTCTTGTGTTCTAAAATAAGAATAAGAATTTTGGAATCTGCAATTGAGTATAGGGAGTTGAATAAAGTTATTAGAGACCCCTTTTCTACTGTCTTTATAGAATCCTTTGAGCATGTAGCTTGCGAGAAGATTTCCTCTTTAAGAGATAGTTTTTCTTGCTATAATTAGGATAAAATTACTAAAGTTGATCAATGCAAACTGGGCTTGCGACCAAATGATGAGCATATAACTATAACATTACACCGTTTAGATGGATTGATGACTTGTAGCTTTCAGTTGAAATGTGATTGATATTTTCAGATACTTCATCTTGAAATTCCTGAAGATCAATTTGGATGATTGGTTTTTATATTCAATGTTGATTATCATATTCAACATTTGAGGTTAATGCTTCGACCCAAAAAGGTGCATCTTATAAGCCTTTGAGGAAAATTACTTGGCCACATTATTACCACACCATTGTAAAAGGTGGATCTAGCTAAGTTAAATACAGCTTTTGACCTAAAGCCACAAGGCAATTCGTCGTGGGACAAAGTGTGTATGCCACACACTGTATTGCTACAAATTCTTTCAACACTCGCACAAATAAACTATCTTGTGGAGTGGCTACTAGGCAAAGATGTCACTTATGGATGGAGAGGGCAATGTGAACAAGCCTTCACCTTGTTCAAAAAGAGAATGCAGCAATACTTATTCTAAAATTCCCATGTTAGAGCAGCCCCTTTTAAGGTGAATGTGGAAAAATCATCTATTGCTATTAGGATAATCTAGAGAGGGCAGTCTGGATCATCCAATATATTTTTCTTGTCAGATGCTATCAAAAGTTAGAAAGGAATTATACAACTGAAGGGAAAATCCTGAGACATGGTACATGGCATATGGCTTGCAAAAGTTTTGTAATTTCTTATTGACTTCTAAGTTTGATTTTGATGTGGACCATCAAGCACTAAGATATTGTTGCGGACAGAGCCTATTATGTCAGGACAACATAGAACAAAGCTATTCGAGGAATACGAGCTTGAGATTTTTTAAAGCATAGGGGATTCATGAAATTCTAGGTTATTTATGTAGTATAGAAATAGATGAATAGGTGCAATTACAAGAAGATCTACCAGATGCCTAAATTTTCCCAGTAGACACTTTTTTGTTGGTATTTATAGATATTGCATAATTTTAAAGCACTGAGAAAAGTCGTTGAAGTTTTAGCTTATTGTTAAATTACTTGATGACATCGAGGCTAGTGAAATACTAAGTAAGTTTGGGGGATGAGAGGTTGTTCTGACATCCTCAGAGAAGTTCATGAAGGGCTAGTTGGTGGTCATGTTGGTAACGAGGAGACAATTTGTTACATATTATTAGTAGGGTTGTAGTGTATGACCCTCTTCAACGATGCATATTTTTTTGGGATAGAGGTGCAGAATTTGACGAAGGAGGGAAAGAAGGGATTACGTTCCACTTGATTCCATTCTTTCCGTAGCCCCAATTGAAAAATGGCCATAAATTCGTCAGGGGTTTCAAGATTTCTTAGTTCCTTTAGAAACATTCGAATTGCTGAGTTGTTTGACAAAATGGATGGACTAAGGCAACATAATAACCCACTGTGTTTGAGATCCCATAACATGATTTTGCAACATCCCATAGAACCAAGGGTCAGGGGAAGTTACAGGCTAAAATTATCTTGAGACGGGGGACCAATTTTAGAAACTGGTAACTCTTTCCCAATGTATGTTTGTAAATAATTCCAATGAACAGATGTAGGGGCTTATCTATTGAGCATTCTAGCTGTTACAGAAATATAACTATGATACTGCCTGCATGGTATGAAGGCTGGAATTTGTTCGTAAATCAAAGGAAATGCACTTGGTATGATTATACAAATTTTTCTATAACATTTCATTCTTAAACTTCAACCTTTGCTATCTTCCAATCCCTTTGGTCTTCTTTTGTGAATTTCTCTTCATTCTACACCACTCAAATGCCTATTTATTAATAATTGCTTAAGCAAAATCATGTTGTATTCTTTGGCTGTGTGCTGATGTCCTTTTTTGTGATTATGTTAGGTCATGGACAAGGCAGCACTGGCACTCGTTGATTTAGCGGAATTGTCGAGTTTGGGGGACCATAAAAAGCTTGGTGAGTCAATAGCCAACGTTCTTCTTCAGGATTATTCTTCACCACAGGTATCTATTCGTACAATGCTTACATCCCGTACAAAAGAACTGCTTGATGAGTTAACTAGTATCCGTCAAAGACTGAAGTGGGAGAAAAATATGCCCAAAGAAGATCTACACATAAAGCAAGCAGCATCTCTTGTGGTAAAGCTTGAGGGGAATTCTCTTTTTTCTTCAGGAGACATTGCAGGTGCAGCATCAAAGTATAGCGAGGCATTAGCCCTATGTCCTGTGAAATCAAAGAAAGAGAGAGTTGTCCTCTATAGCAATCGGGCACAATGCTATCTGCTCTTGCAAGATCCGTTGGCAGCAATTAGTGACACCACTCGTGCATTGTCTTTACATAATCCTGTTAATCGTCATGCAAAAAGCTTGTGGAGGAGAGCTCAAGCTTATGATATGCTGGGCCTGGCCAAGGAAAGCTTGTTAGATGCAATACTGTTCATTAATGAATGTTCCCAGTCAACAGATCCTGACCTCTGTTTGAAGCAAAACAAGGTTCCTGACTATGCTGAACGTTTGGTGAAGAAACAGATGCATGCTGCATGGTTGTTTAAAGAAGCAGCATTGAAACATGGAGCTGTACACTATGATGGCAAAAGAGGGGAAGCATATGTCAGAGAAGGTGATGACTCTGAGTGGGAGACAGCAAGCGAGAGTGAAGTGGGAAATGAGGAAAAGGAAGAGACAAATGATGATGATAGTGAGTGGCAAAATGAAGACGACAGGAAAATAAAATATGAGAAGCCTCCAGTTTTCAAAGGTATTACACTTCAAGACCTTCTAGGTCCGCATTTTTGAAAACTCTTATTTATTGTATTCTCTAATCTCTATGATGTGTGAAACTGATGTCCGTTTGATTGCTAGAATTGGTTCTCAAATAATAAAAGTCTTACTGAAACTAGATTTTCTGATGAGCAGTTTCAAGTAAATTTTAAATTCATGTTTTCATCAACGAAGAAAATACGACTTTCTTATGTATATGTCTAGACTCTAGAGAGTGGAGTTTTTAGAATACTTGTACATTAAATAAGTTATCTTGTTTTTTGTTTTAGGTTGCACACAAAAGTGCCATTATTTCATTATGCTGTTCTCATATTAGCAATTGTGTTTGTGTTGAGGTTAAGCCTGATTTTGTGGAGGATGCCTGGGGATTTCCTTTAAAAATGCTATTGTGTAAGCTCAATGTTTTTGTCTCCAGGTCAAAGCAGTTTCTTGAAAATTATGAACTATGGTTAACAAGAATGTTGGTCCAGCACATATGTAACTCATTCTTTTGCTAAAAAATGTAGGTCCTACTTTTCTCTGAAAGAAGTTCCTGCAACAAAACCAACTTCATCTGGTGTCAGATATGATAGGTTTGTCAATTCTCTCTGTTTTATGTATTCTTTAATAATTTCTTACAACATTGAATATATTACAAAGCCCCTTATTT
Organism: Pinus taeda; assembly: GCA_000404065.3. Classification (NCBI taxonomy): domain Eukaryota; kingdom Viridiplantae; phylum Streptophyta; class Pinopsida; order Pinales; family Pinaceae; genus Pinus; species Pinus taeda. The sequence goes on along the minus strand of APFE031449048.1, from coordinate 58,662 downwards.
TGGTGCATGAAGCAAGTTAATGAATTTATAGATTCCCCCTTTCTGAAGGAGAGAATGCTACCTTATTACTAGTTAGCAAAGGCAGATATTGAATATTTTCAAACTGTGTAAGTAACTTCGATACAAGGTTGTATTATCCCAGTTTGTCTTTTTATTGTTATATGTTATATGTGAAGACCTGATGTTATAACTGGTTGCTTGGGATAGCAAATTATGTTAATGAAGACCAGATGTGGATGATTCCAGTTAGTATCCTGTTACTTGAAGTAAGAGACCTCTGTAAACATGCATAATCATGCCCGGGATTTCCTAATAATAGCACCTTGGTGCTGGATACTTACATTGCCTTGTTTACGATGATTTTTGATCTGGTTTCTAGATAATGTCATTTGTCACCATGTTGTTATTTAGTAGTATATCCATGTTTCTTCTTAGGCCAAGTTTGTGCCTGCCTATTTTGCTGTTTCTCCATGTGTTATTAAATACGTAGTGGGATTGCAAAAGTAGTCTATTGGAGCTGCCTACATCTTATGCTATGGACGCGATTAGAAATAAATATATATTGAGCTCAATTCATTTATTGGAGTTTGATGAACCAGAACTCTATGTTCATGTTATCTTTTGTCCTTAGTTAAGTATCTCATGCATTACATATCGTTATAGAAATAAAATTTATTGTTTATATTTAATCTTGTTCTAATGACAAAAATCTCAAGGCTGATGTGAAGCTTGGATACAGTTTGCCAGCTTGAAGAAGATGGACATATGGTAAAATAAATGTATTTTATGGATCGGAAGAACATGGTTAAGTATTGAAAATGCAGAGGCTGACATGGCTTTTGCCTAGCTGCTTACTGGAAGCACATTAAATATACTTTCTGTGAATCTTCTATATCTGGTCATTCTGACTCACAAAAAGCCAGTGAATTTCCTGGAAATGTATTATGTTTTTTTATATGCAAAGTTTTCTTTATATGAGTGCAGCTCAACTCTAATAGGAGGTTTAGTTGCCGTGGGAAATTGTATACTACCATTTGCCGGTGCTCTCACATGACAATAAAACTATATCTCAAGTTTGATGTTTTGGAGTATATTACAAAGCAGATTTTGGACGTGGACTATTAATGGTATTCAAGATTGGAATGAAGACCTGTAAAATGCAGTCCATGATAATAGCCATCATGAAGAATTTGTTTCAACTGAATTGATTTATTATTTATATGACTTGTTCCTGTTTTGAATGATGAAATAATAAGATCCTTCTGGAGATAACACCGACGAAGATACACAGTGATTGGTCAGTTTATATTATTTATATGATTCGTGCCTCTCTTGCATTACTAAGGAGTGAGTACAAGAAATAATTGGTTTCAAGAGAATTGTGTGTTTGCATATTGATGCTCACAGTGATCTCAACCATCTTTACCTGGATGGCTGGTTAATGAACGTGCTCTTAAAGAAGTTAAGAAAACAGCTTTAAAATTTTTGTGCACGAATCACTTCTAATGTAGATAGATAGAATGAAGTGCAAGTTCAGATGAAATGTGTTTTAGGTATAAAATGCAAATGCCTGAGTTTCCTTTTGCAAAAATATGGAGTATGTAGAGGACCTTTTGTCTGCTTCATGTTAAATCTAGTGTAGTACATTGTTTTCAGTGTATGGCCTCGCCAGTTAGTATGCAATGACAGAGTCCAGTGATACTAAAGAATCTTCTGTTTAATATGGATGTTAGCACATTCCCTTGCTAACTATGTTAAATCTAGTGTAGTACATTGTTTTCAGTGTATGGCCTTGCCAGTTAGTATGCAATGACAGTCCAGTGATACTAAAGAATCTTCTGTTTAATATGGAGGTTAGCACATTCCCTTGCTAACTAACCATATGATGTTGAATCATCAGAAGGTTCCACAACAGGAGATGCATGCCCTTATGCTGACTGCACAATAGAATCGTTTTATATTTAGATGAAGCAGACGAGCTTTCCTGTTGATGAGATAACATTTTTGTAGATTACAGTTGATTTTGCGATCTTGCAGTAGAGTTAATACCGAACTAGATGTGGCACTTTAAAAATTAGATACAATGACGTTGAATTATAGAAATATTGATTTAACAAAAACCTAAACAAATTAAAATCCAACTAAAATGCTGTAGTCAGGCTCACTTCATAAGAGCAATTCTCAATGTGCAAACCATACCATTCAATTTGTATCTAAGAATCTTCTTTATGTTTGTTGAATATTAATCTGCTTTCTTTAGCGTAGGATTGGTCATTATGGTCAAACTTCAGAGAAAATGAGACTTTTGTAAATGGTTGTAGATAAAATAATTATAATTATAATTCGGTGGAGTTCTTTACTTCGCTTTGGTGGTTGGATAGGTAAAGTAGGGATTTCATTGCGTACACAGTTTGTGGTAGTATGGAGTATCTGGTTGGGTTAAGTCGCTCCCTTCTAATCTAAATTTTCAGTGCTTAGAGAGAACCATAGCCCTTGAAGGATAAATTCAAAAACTTGATGAAAATTCTTCTTCTTCTGTCATCTTCAAACATGAAATGATTTATCTTGTATGATGCAATTAAAAGATTATCATCCACTAATTGGTATCTACATTTCTGTTTAAATCCAAAAATGTATACGAAACATGACTGGAAATGCTTGATTATTGAAGTGGAAAACAAATTAAACACGTGGTGTAATAGGTGGTTATCCAAAGGAGGTTGTTTGATAATAGTCTTTTGTCGACCTCTTAGCAAAGACTGGCCTTACTTAAAGTCCTTGGAGGATGGGGGATTGAAAACCGTTTTCTCTTCTAAAAGGCTCTTGCTGCAAAAAAACTTGTGGAGGATAATTCAAGGATCATGTTTGTGGTTTCACGTCGTAAGAGAAAAGTACATAGCCCTTGGCATAGTGAAAGATTACATCAGAAATCTTTGTAAACAAGTAAGAAATGCTTCAATAATTTGGAAAGTCATGGCTTATGGATTCCAGTTGGTTGGAAATTGGTTGATATGGCAAATTGGAATAGGATATAAAACCCAAATTGACCTTATTCAATGGGTAGGGAGAAAAGGTATACGCCCTTGGCATAGTGAAAGATTACATTAGAAATCTTTGTAAACAAGTAAGAAATGCTTCAATAATTTGGAAAGTCATTACTTATGCATTCCAGTTGGTTGGAAATTGGTTGATATGGCAACATGGAAAAGGATATAAAACCCAAATTGACCTTAATGTGTAGGGAGAAAAGGTATACGCATACTACCCTTATCAATGATATGAGAGTTAAGAAACATAGGGTACTTTACACATTGATAGGTTACAAACTAGGAAAGAACTACTACTTTGTATTAACAAAGGCTATCTTTGAAAGAGATATGTTTGGGGAAGAACATGCTAAATGATGGGAAAGGTACATAATCATCCTTAAAGAGTATCATGTTGGACTTAAGGAAGAGGAAGATAAACTGATTTGGTCATTGAATCTAACTATCATTTATCTTCCTAGAGTTGGTTATAAAACACTAGCAATGGAAAGAAAAGGTGGTCATTAGATTTGGTGGTGGAAACTTGTTTGGAAATTCAAATTCCTTATAATAAGGCACCTACATGGGAGGTCCTTAACAAAAGGAAATTCCATTGGGCCAATATGTAGTCCATTTCATCAAGAAGAAACTATATATTATGTCATCTTGGAATTGCCCATATACCAAGGAGGTACAAAAATAAGTGGAAAGAATTATAGAGTTTAGGAACCATGGGGAAAGTAAAAATATTGAAGAAGCATTTAGAAATTGGTGTTCCAAAAAGGAGATATTAAAGATACAAAGCACTACCTAATAATATAGCCTGGGGAGTATACCTTGCTTGAGATCTAAAGGTTTTTGAGGAGATAAATAAACTTGCAATTGTGTATTCTAGGCCCTTAGTATATGAAATGCCTACCCATAGTTTTAGGAAAAATCAATCACATATTTTTAGGCAAAAGAGGCAATAAACAAGAACACCCCTTGGGGTTTTTTTTGATAATGCATCACAAGGGAACCCTTCTGAGGGAGGTTTAAGATGAATTTTATATCTCCCTATCATGACATTGCATTCAAAGTAGGAATTGGTTGGGAAACTAATACCTTCTGTGAAATGATGGCTCTCAAATTTGTTTTGAGGTTAGTATGTGAATTTGGTACATCTTCAAATGTTTGGCGTCTTAATGTTGATTATATAATTGATGTATAGAAATTGCTCTTACGATTTTTACTCTACAATCTTTGTATGGCGAAGTTCAAAACTCTCTCTCTCTCTCTCTCTCTCTCTCACTATGGCGAAGTTGCACGAAACGAGAAAAAGGGTATGAGTTTCTGAAACGGGCACAGGTACGAAACATGACCCCCCCAAATTTTGGAAACGGGGAAACACAATATATATATATATATATAATATATATATATATATATATATATATATATATAGATATATATATGGACATTTAAGAAATATGTGCAATCATAAAGCATACATGATACATTCTAATTTATTACATTATGATTAAATTGTCAATTGTCAATGTGTAAACTATAAGTCTTTTAATTTACGTCACATTTACTCATGAATGATCACATAATGAAAATAACAATATCCAAAATCAGACATGAGAAATTTCTAATTTTTTGTCTCGTGCTTGATTGGGAGTCTCCTCCTACATAGTCGAACGACCTTAGTGCTCTTGATTAAATACAAGTTCCATACCCTAGTACCCTACGTGCTCTTGATTATTGGGAGTCTCCCCTGCATAGAGGGCTTGGTTATTTTGATTAAATACTAGTTCCATACCCTAGTACATGACAAAATCCAATGGAAACATTGCAATCCCCATAATCCTGAAAAATAGATAAGTCTGCTGGATTTTGAGTGAGATCTAAAATTCTACTTTCTCCATATGAAATCTGGTGAGGGTGAAACCACTCTCAAACATCTTGAGTAATTTCATGGTAATGTTAAAAGTTTAAGTAAAAGGATGAAAATGAAAAATAAAGGAGAATGTCACATTTACTTTAAGAGTTTAACATTACCATGAACTGCATATCAACACTAGGGCTATAGGCTTGAACATTAGGTTGCTCCACTCAAAAAAAATCCTTGAGAGGCATCTAGAAGCATCTAGAAGATATTTTAGTCGCTCAATAAAAAATTAGAAGCTAAAAAAAGAGAAGAAAAGAAAACGTCAAATGTTAATTGGAAACTTCGTTGTATGGTTTGGAAATTCGTTTCCAGCCGTACCCACGTTTCCCCAGCGTGAAACAAGCTAGTATGACCGGAAACGAGTTTCCAAGTCGTACGTTATGAGTTTCCTCGTTTCCATTTCGTTTCCGGTCGTGAATGGACCCTTGGCCAACATTTCCTACAACTTATATATATATATATGGGGGTCACATGTTTTGGGACATAAAAAACCTTGCAAATGGGCTCTAAAAAACTGGAGTTCGGTTAGAACAAACAATTTAGATTATTTCTATGATTCAAAATGGACATAGTTGATAAAACAATGACCCTTGGATCTATCATTTTTAAAATTTAGTCTCTATTATAGCATTAGGTACAACCAATGGACATTGCTAGGACTTCAGTTTGGATGTTTGATGTAATTTTTTGATCAATGTTTGTTTCCTAAAAGAAAAGATTTAAATGTTGTTGAAATGCTCAAAGGGGAAGTGAATCAATATTTCATTGCTTTTGACAAATTTTCACTTTGCTAATCTTGAAACTGAATTCACATCACATAATCAATCATCTACAATGCATGAACATAGATTAAAGTGCAAATCAAAATTTGAAGAAGAAATATTTGAAAACAATCTTTAATTGATTACAATCTCTTGTGAGGACACCAATCCTCATTAAGCAACAACTTATTCAATAAACCATAATTTAGACTTCAAATTAGGCTTGAACTTCTTCAAGACTTTGGGACTTTGCCTTCAAATCAAGCTTGAACTAGATCTTCGATTGTAGAACTCAAGCCTAAAAATCGACCTTTAAATAGCATAACTTGTCCCTTGAAACTTGATTTTTAAACAGAAGCACTGAGCCCTCAAGTCAAAACTACAACTCAGCCTTAAGATAGACTTGAAGCTCTGCCTTCTTACCATGACTTGGCCTACTCAGCCTCCATAGGGACCTGTACTCGACCCTAAAATAGACCTCAAATAAATTAGAAACCCTTCCCAAGGACAATGGCAAAATCCTTTCAAAAGATGTGCCAAAACTCTTCCACAATAAATTGCTTCAACTCGACGTCACTTCCCTTCTTCTTGGTTCATGAGGTATGAACTTCAGATGTGCTCCTTCACTCTCCTAATCAAAAAACTGAATGCTGGAGTCGAGTGGTTAGAAATGCTCCTCATGCCTATTTATAATGCATTTAGATGTTGGGTTAGGGTTGACTTATCCACTAGCTGGGCTGATTGGTGCAACTTACAGAATGTATAGTGAATATTCAAAAGATCATTTCTCCTCAACCATGAGGAGTTAAAAGGAATGCCATATATGGTTGAAAAGGTCTTGGAATAAGCTTTCCAACAATATATCTGATGCTCCCATTTGAGCTAGGTAATTGGACTAAAATTGCCTTCAAAGATAGGATATCCAAATGGGGCTTTCTTGTACTTTGGTTGGGTCCTCTTGACAAAATATTTCATATCTCCTTATTCATATGGAATGAGAGGGGGTGCCATATATCATTGGAAAGGTCTTGGAATATGCCATTTGACTATGTAATTTTGTTTCTCAATTGGACAACATTTGACATCGATAACAATCGTTATCAATAATCTCCGCCTTTGTTATTGATGGAAATACTTTGATATCTGCTTCTTCCAACACTTTCTCCCCTTGTCTACATTTTCTTCATACTTCTTGTTAGTTGCTTTCCCATTTGCATGCTTCCCCACCTTGACATCAATACCTAAGGGTACCCCCTTTGAGTTTGTGCTTCCTTTACTGAGATAAAGGAGAGATCACTCCCAACCTCTGCTTGAGATACTTAAAAGTTTCTCTGGGTAGAGGTTTGGTAAAGATGCCGACATATTTCATTTTGACATTATGCTTGGCGACTTGTTCTTTGAGGAAATGATACTTGATTGGAATATGATTTGTTTTTTAATGCATGATAGGAATTTTTGAGATATTGATTGCATTAGTGTTGCAAAAAATAACAATCGAATGATCATATTCCACTTTGATGTCTTGTAAAGTTTGTTTCATCTAGAGAACTTCGGTACAACAATATGTTGCTGCTATGTATTCAAATTTAGCTGTAGAAAGAGAAATTGATGATTGCTTTATGCTTGACCAAGATTCAAGGCAATCTCCCAAGAAAAATGCACTCCCATTGGTGCTTTTTGTTGAGTATGTGTTATATTCTTTGCACAACTTATATGCACCATGAACAAAGGGGGGTTCTACAGGATATGCAAGGGGTAAGGTGCCCCCCTTGCACAGGGTTTGGTGCAGCGCCTCGAAATAATTTTTTTGGAGGTTTCTTACATTAATTTTTTGACATTTTCTAGCCCACGATTTTGCTAAGAGAAATTTTGTGGCACATTGTGGATTCCACCAGTTTTTTAGTTTCAATTATGGAACTATGAATCGATCAGAGGTTCATATGTTACAAGATGTATATTGTATTGCATATTATACAAAAAAGATAGTGAAAAAAATCTTGTTGGTTTTCTTTGTTTTGGGTTTCTGGGATAAAATGTGTGTGAAGTTTGTGTGTGAGATTGTAGTTTTTCTCTTTTTATTAAGAATCTGCGTGCAACAACTAATTGTACAAGGTTAAAACTTACATTTTTTCTGTCATCAATGCTACTTTCGCAATCAACAAATATGTATGTTGTTAACGTGAAATATGTATTCTTTGGTTACCAAAGCCAAAAATCAAGTGTGCCCTTTAAGTATGGGAATATCATTTTTACCACTTTCATATGTGATTCCTTTGATGTTGATTGGAATTTTGCAGCCATTTCAATTGTCTCCATAATGTGTGGTCTCAAAGCTATCAAGTATAGTAGACTCCCAATCATAGATTTGTGAAGTCTTGAATTGACTTAAAGAGATTCATTATCCTTGCTTAACTTGCATTCAATAATCATAGGGGTACTAATTGGTGCACATTCTGCCATTCCAAAAAGTTTGAGCATCTCATTGAGGTATTTGGTTTGGAAAATGTATGTTCTTTCATTGATTTGAGAAAACTATAGTCCGAAGGAAGAAAGATAATTATCCAATCACAAACATTTCAAATTCCTTTGACATTTCCTGCACAAATTCATGATTCATCATTGTTATTGCCTCAAAAGATGAGACCATCCACATATACAAGTGTAATCAATACATTGTCCATTTCCAGCTTGATGTATAGATTATAGTCAACAACCCCTCTTTTGAAACCTTCTTGTTGAATATAGTGGTCTAGCCTGGCATATGAAGCTCTTAGAGCTTGCTTTAACACATAAAGAGCTTTCTTCAATTTGCACTGTCTATATTTTTGGACAAGTCAAAAGCTTATAGCTATTCAATTTATACTTCCTCCTTTAAGTCTCCATTTAGAAAGGCCACTTTAACATCCATTTGACAAAATTGAATCCTTTCAAACACACAAAGTGCAAGAACATTCTTATGGTTGCTAATCTAGCAATTGAAGCAAAAATTTCTTTGAAGTCAATTTCTTCAATTTGTGCATAACCCTTACAAACAAGTCTTGCCTTGTTTATGATAATTTGTCTCTCTTCATTCATCTTGTTTTTGAATACCCCCATACTCCCAATTGCATTTTTATCTTTTGGTCGTGGCACAAATTCCCAGGTGCCAATTTTTCTCAATTTGATTTAATTCTCCTTCCATATCATTTACCCAATGTTGGTCCTTATTGGATTGTGGAAAGTCCTTTGGTTGTATCTTGGATAGCAAAGAAAGATTGTCTTTTCTTGGTGAATTGGTCATTCTTCTTTGGGTTTGTATTCCTTCATCAACATCTCCAATAATTTATTTCTCTGGGTGAATTTTTGTACAAATTTAAAAGCTATATATTGGATGGAGATTGTTTCTCCTTCGTAGTAATCTCTTCTTGGTCCACACAGATGACATCTTCTAAATTCTCATTTGTTTGTTCTACTTTTTTCTCTGGCTAAGCTTCTTCTATTCTTACATCAATACATTCCACAAATTTGTGTAGTCTTTTATTGTAGCATTTACAGGTTTTGCTTCTTGTTGAGTGTCCAAGGAAGATTCCCTCGCTTACTCTAGAGTCAAATTTTCCCAACTATCAACATTTATCTTCATGTATCATTTGCTTCCAAAAATTGTGAAATACTTAACTGAAGTTGGCCTACCTTTCTATAGCTCATATGGTGTTTTTTCGTTGTTAACTCGAAGTTGTGCTATGTTCATGATGTAAATTGTTGCGACAATCGCTTCCTTCCAAAACTTATCTAGTAATTGAATTCTAGCAACATTGTTCTCACTGTTTCTTATACCGACCCATCCTTTCATTCTACGACTCCTTTCTGTTGTGGAGTTCTTGGAACTAAAAGTTGTCTTGTGATCCTTGTTGAAAAATGTAGTGATAAATTCTCAATTTGATTTTTCCTTGATTAAATTGAGAAAATTCAAATTTCCACAGCAGCAGATAACTTGGATGCAGTTCGAATTTCCACATCAGCAGATAACTTGGATGCAGTTAACTTGTGTGACATGGCTTGTGATGACCTACAATGGACTAAGGCTAGAGTATGCTTTGGAAGACACCTCTAATTTTTTTGCATGGAAGGATCACATGGAGACAGTATTGGATGACAATGGATTGTTAGAATAAATAAAGACAAATGTTGCTAAACCAATGGAATATGATGCCCAAAACCTTGCTCAGTGGAAGAAAGATGTAGCTAAGGCGAGGAGAATAATCTTGGAGGGAGTACCAAATTACATTGTCAAAAATCTCCACATAAAAGAAACTCCATTTGCAATGTGGAAAACACTGACATAATTGTTCGAGAATAATAGTGCCCATAGGATGCTGGCGCTCAAGGGCAAAATTTGAAGTATCAAGATGGATAAGAATGACACTATTCCATAGTATCTGAGCAAGTTCAAACAATGTCGTGATGAACTTGGTGGGGTCGGTGTTAATGTTCCTGAAGAAGACTTGGTAATCCTAGCCCTTCTGGGCCTTCCCAAGAGTTGGCATAGCTATCAAGATTCGGTGAACAGGAGAGAGAAACTATAGAATTGGGAGTGCTTATGGTTTGATTTGGTACAGGAGGAAATAAAGTGGAATACTAGAGACAAGACTTCATCTAAAAGAAAGGATGAAGAAAAATTTTCATTGGATGGAAAGGAAAAGAAGGGAAAAGAGGAGAATTCTCAATCCAAACCAAAATCCTGTCAAGGGGAAAAGAAGAAAGATTTGTCCAAAATTAAATGCTTCCATTGCCATGAATTCAGGTACTATGCCACGAAATGTCCACACAGAAAGGCAAGCTAGAAGACCTCAGGAGGAGCAACAGGTGAAGCCTTGGCTTCACAGTTTGAGCTTGACTTTACCCGTATCGCATGCATGGCCAACACAATGATGAGGAGCGTGTGGTACTTAGACTCAGGTGCATTGTTCCACATGACAGGGTGTAAAGAATTTTTCAGTGCCCTAGAAGAAAAATATTTGCAAATGCACATCGAGACGGGGGACGACGAAAGGCATAACACGATTGAGATTGGTACAATCACCTTTTTGAGGGAGTCAAGCTCCCCCTTCAGGGCTCAAGGATGTCATGTTTGTTTCGGGCCTAAAGAAAAATATCATCTTTGTTGCAGTTTTGGAAGACCGTGGTTATGAGGTGATCTTCAACAAAGAAAAGACATTCCTGAGCTGAGACACATAGCCATGGGACATGTGAAGCAGATTGGGGTTTGTGTGAAGAACCTATTATGTGGAAGATTGTGCTGCAGTAAGCACTAAGGCAGAGAAAGTGTAGAGCCACGATATCGGTGAAATTTGGCACAAAAGACTTGATCATTTTCATCATGGTTCCTTGAGGATTATGCAACAAATAACTACAGGCCTCCCCAAAGGAGCACTTGAGCAACATAGTGTATGCAAAGGATGTACTTTGGGGAAGTACATAAAATCCACATTCCATGATCGACACAACAAAGCACATGCATTCTTGGAAAGAATCCACTCTGATGTCTGTGGAACTTTCTTGACAACCTCCACTACCAGACACAATTTTTTTGTCATTTTTATTGATGATTTCTCACGAAAGTATTGGATCTTCTTCATGCGGAAGAAAGATGATACACTCTCAAAGTTTGTAGAATTCAGGGCAATTGTTGAGAAAGAAATTGACAAGAAGGTGAAGGCTCTTAGGAGCGAAAATGGAGGTGAGTACGTGTTGAATGAATTTAAAATTTTCTATGCGAAATAAGGCATTTGACGAGAATTGATAGAACCCCACAACCCACATCAGAATGGGGTGGTTCAAAGAAAGAACAATAGCATTGTGGGAGCAACGAGGGTGATGTTGCATGACCAAGGCATACCTCTTCACTTGTGAGATGAGGCATGCAACACAATAATTTGTTTGTAGAACTGGAGTCCTCATTGGATTCTTGGCATGATTACACTGAAGGAGTCTTTCTCGGAGAGGAAGTCGGATGTGTCACACTTTAGGATTTTTGGAGCCTCTATTTACTGCCATGTCTTCAAAGGATCAAGGAAGAAGCTAGAGATAACATCAAAATTGGGGGTATTTGTGGGTTATATAGAAACTCCAGTCAATTACCGTGTGTACTTTCCATCCCTCAGGATGACAGTTATGCGAAGGGATGTAAAATTTGTTAGTTTTTTAGATTGTTTTATGTTGTTTCAATTAATTTAGCCCAAATCAAGTCTTCATTAAGAAATGCATCCAGTTATTAATAATGTTTCCAATAGTAACCGCAGATAGAAAAATATATGCAATGACAAAGGAGACAATAACACAAGCACAAGAGACACTAGATTGGTCAAAGACTAGGGAAAAAACCCCATTGTGGGGAAAAACCATTTCAAATATTCTTATTAGATTGTCATAAAATGTTTCAACAAAGAGTACAATGAGCACAATACATAATCATCAACAAAGATTTACCCAATACAAATTAGAAAAAAACTTCTAGAATTACTGTACAATAGAGATAAACTCTCCTGCCTGCGGTCAATTGTCAAACCCTAGTTCAAAACCCTGGTCACACTCATGAAGATAATCTACGAGCGACTGAGCCTTCCCAGTCGCTCCTTGAGACACTGTAAGCGAGCGAATGTGGTCTCCACATTGTAAAACCCTAGCTCGAAACCCAGTTGCTCCCCGAGGCACTGTGTGTGAGCGGTTATGATTTCCTAGTCGGTCCCTGAAGCGTGGAAGGCAAGTGACAGGGGTCCATACCTCCCAGAACTGCCTTTGCACCTTGGTTGCTTCCTTCAAGATGTTGTACATGCGACTGTGGCTTCCTAGTCACTCTTTGGAGCACTGCGAGAAAGCAATTGCAGTCAAATCTATCCTATGACGAGCGTGCGACTGAAAAACAGAAACCTTACACTCGTCTGAGCCTCAGACCTGTAATTTCGGACCTTACCTGAAACTTTCTTCACTAATCTACCTGAACCAAACAATAGAAGAAGAGAAGAGAATTCTTGATGATGGTGTCCAAATGTGGTTGAGGTATCTTGTACTTATAGGCTTCCATGAGTCCAATTGATGTTGAGGCCGACTTGTCCAATTGCACATATGTGTGAGGCCAACCTGTCTTAATGTATATGAGAGGGTTCATAAATTCAAAAACCAACTTCTGCTTGTCCAAATGGAGTGATCCTTAGGTCGATTTTGGTCCTCTCGAAAAGAGGAATCTAATGAAATCATCATATTTGATGTATGGGATTTACAATGTGGAATTTTACCCTAGTTGCATAAATTATTACTTTCTCTTAATTAGGAAGAATTCCACCTACCAATATCATTTTGTCATGCCATGTCCATCTCTGCTCAACTCTATCTACTGAAACATTCTCGAATCTAAAAGAACAATCAGGGAGCATTGTATTCCACTCTCTATCTCATGGGGGAGTCACATATCTAAACCCCATATCGAGCAATAGGGTTTTCAAATACACTAGGGAGCACATATCAACCATGGAATCACATCAGGGAGTTTATTCTCAACCTGAAACCACAAAGGGGAGAAAATATCAACCTAATCCTATTGCCTAACAATTTTCCACCAATGACCCTAAAGAGTCACGAGGTGGAACAATTGCATCATAATCAACTTGGTTTTTACACCCTAGGTACCCTCTAACCCGTTGGCCAAATGGGGAGCAGTATTCCCAACAAGCTTGGCTTGTGGATATGATGCCAACTGGGGTATTCTCTACATAGACCAGATAGGGGAGAAATATCTCCAACCATATGCATATATAGGGGAGAAAAATCTCCAACCCTATGGGTAACATATAGGGGTAATACCCTATTGTTCGGAGATCCCTCAACCCCAGGAGCCCTCTATATCAATTCCTCACCCTGGGAGCTCAATAGGGGGGAAGAGCTAGCTCAATGTCCTTGATTAGCATTGCCCCTTATCAGGATGGGTCACATCCATCAATCCAAGCTGTTCTCTAAAGACTAAGAACCCCCCGTTTGACAAAGACTTGGTTATAATATCAAAAATATGCTCATTTGTCGATATGTTATGGAGTCTAACGACTCCTCTCCTTACCATGTCTCGAATGAAGTTATATTAGATCTCTATGTGCTTGGACTTGTCATGAAATACACGATTCTCTGCCGAACAGAGACCCCACTCTTGTTGTCGCAATATATCATTGCAGTATCTAGGACCTGCTCAAAAGATCTCCAAAGAGCTTCCTTAACCAAACTGCTTTGCAACTAGCCATACTAGTGGAAATATACTCTGCCTGGATGGTACTCAATGCTACGAACGTCTGCATCCAACTCATCCAGGATATTGTGGCAAATCCAAGACTGAAACAACATCAACACATACTCTTCCAATTGATAACATTCCATGTCCAGTCAACATCAATGTATCCATGAAGTTGAACATCTCCGATTAGAATATATCAAACCAGTCCAATCATCCGACGCAAATATCCGAAGATGTGTTTGGCAACAATCCAATGTGCATGGAGAGGCTTGATCAAGAATTGACTTAGCTTGGTCACTACATAGCATATTTCTGGACAAGCGTTCACTATGAACATTAGTGCACCAATCAACTGTCTATACTTGGATGGATTTTCCAAATCGGGTCTCACAACTTCTCCACATAACTTATTGAAGTTCATTTCCATCAATGTGGCCATGGACTTGCATTCTATCATTCCAAATATTTTTAACAACTTCACAACATATTTTATTTGTGAAAGGAAAATCTCACTGGGTGTTTGCCACACCTCAAGACCTAGAAAGTAGTGCATGAGTCCAAGGTCCTGTTGTAACATATTTTGCTACACTGAAAACTAAAAATATTTCAGTGAGAAATTGCCAATTTCCTTCTGGGCTAAATGCTAAGAGATATATTTATTATGCTTTTAAATTATTTTTTTTAATATAATAATTTTAATTTTAAATATTTTTTATTTTTATAAAGATATAATTATATATTTTTATGGAAATATTTATATAAATTAAAAATGTATTATAAAAAATAAAAAATTGATCCTAATCATATGCGAAGCATTTAAAGCCAACACTCAAAAGCTAAAGGTCAAAGCCTATGGCCCACCCCCCACTTAACTATTGAAACTCCCCTACTCTTCCATGCCTTGAGATATGGGCACATTTAATCCAAGGGTTATAAATATATTTCGCACCCCCAACTCTAAAGCTAAAGGTCAAAGCCTATGGCCCACCCAACACTTAACTATTTAAACTCCCCTATTCTTCCATGCCTCCAATATGGGCACATTTAATCCAAGGGTTATAAATATGTTTCACACCCCTAGCTCTTCCCACATTAACTATTTAAACTCCCCTATTCTCCCATGCCTCGAAATATGGGCACATTTAATCCAAGGGTTATAAATATATTTCGCGCCCCCAGCTCTAAAGCTAAATGTCAAAGCCTATGGCCCACCCCACACTTAACTATTTAAACTCCCATATTCTTCCATGCCTCGAGATATGGGCACATTTAATCTAAGGGTTATAAATATGTTTCACACCGCCAGCTCTTATGACATTTAACTAAGGGGGACGTGAAAATTTGTTTTTTACATTATTTCTTTTTACACATATTATTTCCTTTTTCACTTCGCACCCCCACTTCCTAAACCACTTACCACTACCCCTCTCCGAAAACCTGAACTTTATTGTTTTGATAAATGTGGGAGCAATGGAATTTCATACGATTATGAAATAAATGCTATGTGCAAGGGAGGCCGAATGAAAAAGATAAGGTGAAATGAATGCATTTCACGATGGGAAAAGGGAAGAAGTCTCAATCCAAACCAAAATCCTGTCAAGGGGGAAAGAAGAAAGATTTGTCCAAAATTAAATGCTTCCATTGCCACAAATTCAGGTATTATGCCACGAAATGTGCACACAGAGAGGCAAGCTAGAAGACCTCAGGAGGAGCAACAAGTGAAGCCTTGGCTTCACAGTTCGATCTTGAATTTACCCTTATCGCATGCATGGCCAACACAACGATGGGGAGTGTGTGGTACTTGGACTCAGGTGCCTCGTTCCACATGATAGGGTGTAGAGACTTTTTCAGTGCCCTGGAAGAAAAATATTTGCAAATGCACATCGAGACAGGGGATGACAAAAGGTATAACATGATCTAGATTGGTACAATCACCTTTGAGAGGGAGTCGGGCTCCCATTCAGGCTCAAGGATGTCTTGTTTGTTTCGGGCCTAAAGAAAAATATCATCTCTGTTGCAGTTTTGGAAGACCGTGGTTATGATGTGATCTTCAACAAAAAAAGGGCATTCCTGAGACACATAGCCATGGGACATGTGAAGCAGATCGAGGTTTGTGTGAAGAACCTATTATGTGGAAGATTGTGCTGCATTAAGCACTAAGGCAGAGAAAGCGCAGAGCCACGATGTCGGTGAAATTTGGCACAAAAGACTTGACCATTTTCATCATGGTGCCTTGAAGATTATGCAACAAATAACCACAGGCCTCCCCAAAGAAGCACTTGAGCAACATGGTGTATGCAAAGGATGTACTTTGGGGAAGTACACATAATCCACATTCTATGATCGGGACAACAAAGCACATGCATTCTTGGAAATGATCCACTTTGATGTCTGTGGAACTTTCTTGACAACCTCCACTACCAGACACAAATATTTTTTCATTTTTATTGATGACTTCTCACGAAAGTATTGGATCTTCTTCATGCGGAAGAAAGATGATACATTCTCCAAGTTTGTATAATTCAAGGCAATGGTTGAGAAAGAAACTGACAAGAAGGTGAAGGCCCTCAACAACGAAAATGGAGGTGATTACGTGTTGAATGAATTTAAAATTTTCCATGCGAAAGAAGGCATTTGACGAGAATTGACAACACCCCACAACCCACATCAGAATGGGGTGGTTCAAAGAAAGAACAGTAGCATTGTGGGAGCAACAATGGTGATGTTGCATGACCAAGGGATACCTCTTCACTTGTGGGATGAGACATGCAACACAACAATCTATTTGTAGAACTGGAGTCCTCATTGGATTCTTGACATGATTACACTGAAGGAGTCTTTCTCGGAGAGGAAGTCGGATGTGTCGTACTTTAGGATTTTTGGAGCCTCTATTTACTGCCATGTTTTCAAAGGATCAAGGAAGAAGCTAGAGACGACATCAAAATTGGGGGTATTTATGGGTTATACAAAAAATCCACTCAACTATCGTGTGTACTTTCCATCCATCAGGATGACAGTTGTGCAAAGGGATGTAAAATTTGTTAATTTTTCAGATTGTTTTATGTTGTTTCAATTACTTTAGCCCAAATAAAGTCTTCATTTAAGAAATGCATCCAGTTATTAAAAATGTTTCCAATAGTAACTGTAGATAGAACAATATATGCAATGACAAAGGAGATAATAGCACAACCACAAGAGACACTAGATTGGTCAAAGGCTAGGGAAAAAACCCCATTGTGGGGGAAAACCCTTTCAAATATTCTTATTAGATTGTCATAAAATGTTTCAACAAAGAGTACAATGAGAATAATACATAATCATCAACAAATATTTACCCAATACAAATAAAAAAAACTTCTAGAATTACTATACATCAGAGAAACTCTCTTGCCTGCGGTCAATTGTCAAACCTTAGTTCAGAACCCTGGTCACACTCATGAAAATAATCTACAAGCGACTGAGCCTTCCCAATCGCTTCCTGAGACACTGTAAGCGAGCCAATGTGGTCTTTGGATTGTAAAACCCTAGCTCGAAACCTAGTCGCTCCCTGAGGCACTGTGTGTGAGCGGTTATGATTTCCTGGTCAATCCCTGAAGCTTGGAAAGCGAGTGACTGAGGTCCATACCTCCCAAAACTGCCTTTGCGCCCCGATCGCTTCCTTCAGGATGTTGTGCATGCGACTGTGGCTTCCTAGTTGCTCTCTGGAGCATTGCGAGAAAGCAATTGCAATCAAATCTATCCTATGACGAGTGTGCGACCGAAAAACAGAAACCTTACACACATCCGAGCCTCAGACCTATAATTTCGGACCTTACCCGAAACTTTCTTCGCTAGACCTACCTGAACCAAACAATAGAAGATGAGAAGAGAACTCTTGATGATGGTGTCCAAATGTGGTTGAGTGGTTTTGTATTTATAGGCTTCCACGAGGGTCCACTTGATGTTGAGGCCGACCTATCTTAATGTAAATGAGAGGGTTCATAAATTCAAAAACCAACTTCTGCTTGTCCAAATGGGGTGATCCTTAGGTCGATTTTGGTCCTCTAGAAAAGAGGAATGTAATGAAATTATCATATTTGATGTATGGGATTTACAATGTGGAATTTTACCCTAGTTTCATAAATTATTACTTTCTCTCAACTAGGTAGAATTCCACCTACTAATATCATTTTGTCATGCCATGTACATCTCTGCTCAGCTCTATCTACTAAAACATTCTCGAATCTAAAAGAAAAATCAGGGAGCATTGTATTCCACTCTCTATCTCATGGGGGAGTCACATATCTAAACCCCATATCGAGCAATAGGATTTTCAAATACACTAGGCAGCACATATCAACCCTGAATCACATCGGGGAGCTCATTCTCAACTTGAAACCACAAAGGGGAGAAAATATCAACCTAATCCTATTGCCTAACAATTTTCCCACCAATGACCCTAAAGAGTCACGGGGTAGAACAACTGCATCATAATCAACTTGGTTTTTACACCCTAGGTACACTCTCAACTTGTTGGCCAAACGTGGAGCAATATTCCCAACAAGCTTGGCTTGTGGGTATGATGCCAACTGGGGTATTCTCTACATAGACCAGATAGGGGAGAAACATCTCCAACCATATGCATATATAAGGGAGAAACATTTCCAACCCTATGGATAACATATAGGGGTAATACCCCATTGTCCGGAGATCCCTCAACCCCAGGAGCCCTCTATATCAATTCCTCACCCTGGGAGCTCAATAGGGGGGAAGAGCTAGCTCAGTGTCCTTGATCAGCGCTGCCCCTTATCAGGATGGGTCACATCCATTAGTCCAAGCTATTCTCTAAAGACGAAGAACTCCCCTTTCGACAAAGACTTGGTGAGAATATCAACAATATGCTCATTTGTTGATATGTTATGGAGTCTAATGACTCCTCTCCATACCATGTCTCGAATGAAGTTATATTAGATCTCTATGTGCTTGGACTTGTCATGAAATACACGATTCTCTGCCAAACAGAGACCCCACTCTTGTTGTCGCAATATATCATTGTAGTATCTAGGACCTGCTCAAAAGATCTCCAAAGAGCTTCCTTAACCAAATTGCTTTGCAACTAGCCATGCTAGTGGAAATATTCTCTGCTTGGGTGGTACTCAATGCTACGAATCTCTGCTTCCAACTCATCCAGGATATCGTGGCAAATCCAAGACTGAAACAACATCAACACATACTCTTCCAATCGATAACATTCCATGTCCAGTCAACATCAATGTATCCATGAAGTCGAACATCTTTGATAGAATATATCAAACCAGTGCAATCATCCGACACAAATATCTGAAGATGTGTTTAGCAACAATCTAATGTGCATGGAGAGGCGTGATCAGGAATTGACTTAGCTTGGTCACTACATAGCATAGTTCTGGACAAGTGTTCACTAGGAACATCAAAGCACCAATCAATTGTCTATACTCAGATGGATTTGCCAAATCCGGTCTCGCAACTTCTCCACATAGCTTATTGAAATTCATTTCCATCAATGTGGCCATGGACTTGCATTCTATCATTCCAAATATTTTTAACGACTTCACAACATATTTTCTTTGTGAAAGGAAAATCTCATTGGGTGTTTGCCACACCTCAAGACCTAGAAAGTAGTGCATGAGTCCAAGATCCTGTTGTAACATATTTTGCTACGCTGAAAATTAAAAATATTTCAGTGAGAAATTGCCAATTTCTTTCTGGAAATATTTATATAAAATTAAAAGTATATTATAAAAAATAAAAAATTGATCCTAATCATATGCGAAGCACTTAAAGCCAACACTCAAAAGCTAAAGGTCAAAGCCTATGTCCCAACCCCCACTTAACTATTTAAACTCCCCTATTATTCCATGTCTCAAGATATGGGCACATTTAATCCAAGGGTTATAAATATATTTCACACCCTCAGCTCTAAAGTTAAAGGTCAAAGCCTATGGCCCACCCGACACTTAACTATTTAAACTCCCCTATTTTTCCATGCCTCCAATATGGGCACATTTAATCCAAGGGTTATAAAGATTTTTCACATCCCATCTTCCCACATTAACTATTTAAACTCCCCTATGGGCACATTTAATCTAAGGGTTATAAATATATTTCGCACCCCCAGCTCTAAAGCTAAAGGTCAAATCCTATGGCCCACCCCGCACTTAACTATTTAAACTCCCCTATTGCCTCGAGATATAGGCACATTTAATCCAAGGGTTATAAATATGTTTCAAACCCCCCGCTCTTCTAACATTTAACTAAGGGGGACTACGAAAATATGCTTTTTACATCACTATTTTTTACATGTGTTATTTCCTTTTTCACTTCACACCTCCACTTCCTAAACCACTTACCACTACCCCTCTCGAAAACCATGAACTTTATTGTTTTGATAAATGTGGGAGGAATGGATTTTCATACTATTATGAAATAAATGCTATGTGCAAGGGAGGCCAAATGAAAAAGATAAGGTTGAAATGAGTGCATTTCACGATGGGAGATAAGGTAAAAGAGGCCTAGGTGAACTAAATTTACAGGTATGGTGAAATCAATTTACAGGTGTAAAATCATGTTGCAGGTGAAAGTAAAAGAGTAAAGTGAAAATACTCTACCAACCACACAAATCAACACATGGTTTTGCAAAACCATCCAGGTATTCTACAAGGGTAAAATGAATTTACAAGTATGAAATGAATTTAGAGAGGAAGGTGAAAAGGAGAAACAAGCCATGGATTTTAAAAACTACACATGGTTTTGTAAATCCAACCAATTTGGAAAACTAGATGGTTTATCAAAATCATTTAAATAAATATATTGAAATTCTAAATCCTGATATTCATTTAAGAGTTTAATCAAATATTCTGAATTTTTTTCTTTAAATATATTTTTCCTCAAAATATTTGTGACAAAATAAAGGATGATGAAAATAAGAAAATGACAAAAATAGAATTCAAAGGGACAATTAGCTGATTATGGGAAAATAATTTCAACCATTTTCCAGACTTCAAGGGAATGAAAATCAGTGTAAAACACCTAGGAGCAGAAGATCAACAGATTGAGGATTATTTTGCAGATTTTCAACAATCATTCAATCAATTCTAGATTTCAAGGCAAGATAGTTAGAAGCAGTTCAAAATCCAGTAGATAATTTAGAGAGAGTGTTTTATTTTTAGTATACTATTATTCCATAATTATTGTAACAATTAGGAGAAATATTGTCTATATATATTATTTCATTTGTAATAAACAATGTGGGCTTTTGATGCAAGGCTCTTCACTTTGTAATAACTTCTATTATAGGATTTCTAATGAAATCCTTCCGGCTCCAGTTTGACAGAATTTTGTGTTTTCTAGTGAGTTTTTCTAGTACTTTCATACTCTCTTTCTGCACATGTTCAAGTTTGCATAGAAGATTCTGGGTAAGAATAGATTGAGTATCAATCTTTCTGAAATCACTTGCAAAACTATAATCATTAAAGAGATTAGATTATTGGACTATTTTTCTGAGATAACTCCTCTTCATACTTACTAATTATTTCTTTCTGTCATCCTCTACAATGTGTTTTGTTGGACTTTAGAAATCTTCTACACACATCCAAATTTCCCTAGTTGTTAAGAAGTTTGTCTCACTACTTAATTATTAGGAATCTCCTTACATTCTTCTATCATAATCCTTGAAAATATAATTCATTATGTCAGGCTGGAAGCTGACACGTTTGGGAGGGACCATGTTAGAGAGGTCTTTAACCATGGATATGGATTGTTTAATTATGTTCAGTGACAGGTGAACATAATTAAACAAAGCCTCGTAACCACTGAGGGAGCCCCCTTTGGTTCAAGGGCTAGCTTGAACCTAAACGCTGGTTGAGTTTGTTTCCTGGCATAATTTTTGCAACCAAGGACTGCCTATGGGAAATAGGTACAACATTTGGCACCGTTTCCGGGGAGAAAAGTAACGAAGATATCTTTCTTCGGGGAATGATAAAGATTAGATCTATTCCTTGTTGGTGAACAAGGAGTAGGCATTTATTATTGGTTGCATTTCTTTCACTTGACGACTCCACTTTGTCATATGGCGATTCCACTTGGTAACCGATTCCACTGTTTCGAAATTTTAGTTGACTTTACTGCTATGCAATGTTCATTGGTACTTGCAATCAATAATATATGTCTCTCCCTCTTAGCAATGGTCTGAAATCTAAAATGTCTACAAAGGATGCAACTTTTAAAGTGCACCTGTGAGTGTAAGTTTCCCATGGGAATATATGCTCATATTGTATATATTCTTCAGATTTTCAGCTGCTGGCAACATGGTTTGTTAATAAATCCAATTGGCACTTGGTTACATTGGAAATCAGATTACACCTAACAGTGTAAAGTTTCTCAGTTCAGTTAAATAGAGGTGTGTGGGATTGATTAGTTATTTTAATATTTCAATAAGTGTATCCGAATTAGTGCAGATATATGGTTGCATTTCACAGTTGCATTGACAATATTGATCCATGAGGATTGGTTATATTTTTATATGATGGCAGATGAATGGCTGATGATCAGGTTTATGGTATGACTCCATGCCCGACACTTAAGACAACTGGTCTACTAGTTCTCTGCATCCCACTGGGGGAAGCAGTCCCCATTTGAGCTGATGTTGTAACATATTTTGGTACGCTGAAAATTAAAAATATTTCAGTGAGAAATTGCCAATTTCCTTCTGGGCTAAATGATGATGATGATGATGATGATATATATATATATATATATATATATATATATATATATATATATATATATATATATATATATTATTATATATATATATATATAATTTAATTTTAATTTTAAATATTTTTAATTTTAATAAAAATATAATAATATATTTTCATGGAAATATTTATTTAAAATTAAAATTATATTATAAAAAATTAAAATTTAATCCTATTCATATGCGAAGAATTTAAATCCAACACTCAAAAGCTAAAGGTCAAAGCTTGTGGCCCACCCTGCATATAACTATTTAAACTCCCCTATTCTTCCATACCTCGAGATATGAGCACATTTAATCCAAGGGTTATAAATACATTTTGCTCACCTCAGCTCTTCAGCTCTTCCGACAATTAACTAAGGGGGTGCGAAAAGATGTTTTTTACATTACTGCTTTTTACACATGTTATTTCCTTTTTCACTTTGCACTCCCTTCCTAAACCGCTTACCACTACCCCCTTCCTAAACCACTTACCACTACGCCCTCCGAAAACCATGAACTTTATTGTTTTGACTTTTATAAATGTGGCGGGAATGGAATTTCATACGATTATGAAATAAATTCTGTGTGGATGGGAGTTAGAGGAATACCACTACCCCCTTCGTAAACCACTTACCACTACCCCCTCCGAAAACCATGAACTTTATTGTTTTGACTTATAAATGTGGCGGGAATGGAATTTCATATGATTATGAAATAAATTCTGTGTGTATGGGAGTTAGAGGAAATTCACAGATGGAAGGCCAAGTGGGTGAAATGAAATAACAAGCTAAGGTGTAAAATGATTTTACAGCTACAGGTAAAATGAAATTCAACAATCCAATGAATTTATGAGAGAAAATAAAAATGAAAATTTCATATGTTTTTGAAATTAATATACATGTGAGAAAAGATGGCATTCATTGTTGGCTCCCCGTTAATGGCAGTGTAGAAGGATAATCCAATGCTCCCCGTGTGTTTCATGGCATGTTCTTAAATCTAGCGATGTGTTTTTTTACTAACACATGCGGTTTTTGGTGTAGCGACAATCGTGACTCCAACAAATGGTATTCTTGTTGGAGTCACGATTGTCATTACACCAAAAAATGCAGGTGTTCTTGTTGGAGTCGCAATTGTCGTTACACCAAAACCACAAATGGTATTCTTGTTGGAGTCACGATTGTCATTACACCAAAACCTACAGGTGTTCTTGTTGGAGTCACAATTGTCGTTACACCAAAACCCCTTGTTGGAGTCGCAATTGTCGTTACACCAAAACCACAAATGGTATTCTTGTTGGAGTCACGATTGTCATTACACCAAAACCCGTAGGTGTTCTTGTTGGAGTCACAATTGTCGTTACACCAAAACCCGCAGGTGTTCTTGTTGGAGTCACAACCGCAGGTGTTCTTGTTGGAGTCACAATTGTTGTTACACCAATGGTATTCTTGTTGGAGTCACGATTGTCATTACACCAAAACCCGTAGGTGTTCTTGTTGGAGTCACAATTGTCGTTACACCAAAACCCGCAGGTGTTCTTGTTGGAGTCACAACCGCAGGTGTTCTTGTTGGAGTCACAATTGTTGTTACACCAAAACCCGCGTGTTCTTGTTGGAGTCACAATTGTTGGAGTCACAATTGTCGTTACACCAAAACCCGCAGGTGTTCTTGTTGGAGTCACAACCGCAGGTGTTCTTGTTGGAGTCACAATTGTTGTTACACCAATGGTATTCTTGTTGGAGTCACGATTGTCATTACACCAAAACCCGTAGGTGTTCTTGTTGGAGTCACAATTGTCGTTACACCAAAACCCGCAGGTGTTCTTGTTGGAGTCACAACCGCAGGTGTTCTTGTTGGAGTCACAATTGTTGTTACACCAAAACCCGCGTGTTCTTGTTGGAGTCACAATTGTTGTTACACCAAAACCCGCAGGTGTTAGTAAACAGACGCATTGCTAGATTTAAACACATGCCACGAAACAAAAGGGGAGCATTGGATTATCCTTCTACACCACCATTAATGGGGATCCAAAAATCTCCCCCCCAACCCAACGCGAACCCGGTGTGTTTCGAACTCGAGACCTTTGGCTCTGATACCACTTGTTGGAGTCATAATTGCCGTTACACCAAAACCCGCTGGTGTTAGTAAACAAACACATCGCTATTGTTAAGCACATGCCATGAAACACACGGGGAGCGTTGGATTATCCTTCTACACCGCCATTAACTGGGAGCCAACATTCATGTAAATGCATTTCACAGTGGGAGATTAAGGTAAAAGAGGCCCATGTCAAATAAATTTACAAGCATGGTGAAATCAATTTATAGGTGTAAAATCATGTTGCAGGTGAAAGTAAAACAATAAAGTGAAAATACTCTACCAACCACACAAATCAACTCCAGGTATTCTACAAGGGTAAAAGAATTTATAAGCATGGTGAAATCAATTTATAGGTGTAAAATCATGTTGCAGGTGAAAGTAAAACAATAAAGTGAAAATACTCTACCAACCACACAAATCAACTCCAGGTATTCTACAAGGGTAAAAGGAATTTGCAGGTATGAAATGAATTTACAGAGGAAGGTGAAAAAGAGAAACAATACACGGGGAAGGGAAAACAATACATGGATTTGGAAAACTAGATGGTTTATAAAACCATTTAAATAAAATAGATTGAAATTCTAAATCCTGATATTCATTTAAGAGTTTAATCAAATATTTGAAATTTAATATAAAAATATATTTTTCTTTAAATATTTGTGACAAAATAAAGGATGATGAAAATCAGAAAATGACAAAAATAGAATTCAAAGGGATAGTTAGCTGATTATGGGAAAACAATTTCAACCTTTTTCTAGACTTTAAGAGAATGGGGATAAGTCTAAAACACGTAGCAATAGAAAATTAGCAGATTGAAGATTATTTTGCAGATTTTCAGAAATCATTCAACCAATTCCAGATTTCAAGGCAAGATAGTTGCGAGCAGTTCAATGTTTCCAGCAGATAATCTAGAGGGAGTGTTTTATTTTTAGTATACTATTCGGGATTTTATTCCATAATTATTGTAATAGTTAGGAGAGATCTTGTCTATATATATTATTTCATTTGTAATAAACAACGTGGGATTTTGATGCCAAGGTTCTTCATTTTGTAGTAGCTTCTATTATAGGATTTCTAATCAAAGCCTTCTAGCTCCAGTTTGATAGAATTTTGTGTTTTCTAGTACTTTCATACTCTCTTTCTGCACATGTTCGAGTTTGCATAAAAGATTCTAGGTAATAATAGATTGAGTATCAATCTTTCTGAAATCCCCTGCAAAATTATAATAATTAAAGAGATTAGCTTATTGGACTATTTGTCTCACATGTCTCCTCTTCATATTTACTAATTATTGCCTTCTGTCATCCTCTGCAATGTATTTTTTGGGCTGTAGAAATCTTTAGTACATGCATCCAAATTTCCCTAGTTGTTAAGAAGTTTGTTTGACTGTTTATTTATTAGGAATCTCCTTATATTCTTCTATCACAATCCTTGAAAATCTAAGTCATTCTATCAGGCTAGAAGCTAACACATTCTAAAGAGACCTTGTGAGAGAGGCCTTTAATCATGGATAGGGATTGTCATTGATCGCCCACCACCCCCAACTAAAACCATAAATATGGCCATTGTGCTTCAAAGGCTGCCATTCAGTGACATGTGAACATCGTTAAACAAAGCCTTGTAACCACTGAGGGAGCCCCCTCTGGTTCAAGGGAAAGCTTGAACCTAAAAGCTGGTTGAGTTGGTTTCCTGGCATAGTTTTTGTAGCCAAGGATTGCCCATGGTAAACATGTACAACAAGTCCTTCATCTCAAATTCATAGGCTAGCTCCCTCTTGCATTCTATCATCAAGGGCTCACTACCTGCCAAGAATATATCGTCAACATATAAAACTAAAATCAACGACATACCTTGGACTACCTTGAAGTAGAGGTTGGGATTGACATTGCTTCTTGTGAATCACAAATTCACCAAATAACTGTCTATGTGGGAATACCATGTTCTGGGGGCTTGCTTTAATCCATACAATTCCTTCTTCAACGTGCAAACATGTGTCTTTTGATTCTCTACTTCAAATCCTTGTGGCTGCTCAACATACACTTCTTCTTGTAACATGCCATAGAGGGATGCAATCTTTATGTCCGTTTGATGAAGAGTCCATCCTTGATTTGCGGAAAGGGATATTATCGAACGAATGGTTGTATATCGATTCATACATGAAAATATATCATCATAATCCTCTCCCTCTTTTTGTGAGAATCCTTGATCCACAAACCTCGCCTTGTATTTATCAATGCTACCATCAACCCCATGCTTGATCTTGAATATCCACTTTGAAGCAGTGTTGTGAAAATCGCGATTAAATCGCGATTTAATGAAAAAATCGCGATTTTTTCAGCTTGCCGATTAAATCGCGATTTTTATACGAAAAAATCGTCTACTTTTTTTTGGCCGATTTTTACTGAAAAAAATCGCGATTTTTTTCCAAAAAATCGCGATTTTTACTGAAAAAATCGTGCGGGGTCGGGGCAGCACGATTTTATACACTTTTTTTTTGGTTTTTCAGTTGCTCATTTGGACAGTGGCACGTGCAGAGAGATCAAGTCTGGGCCCTAGTATGGATATGCTATTCATGGTAATGTTAAATTCTTAAAGTAAAAGTGACATTCTCCTTAATCTACATTTTCATCCTTTTACTTAAATTTTTAACATTACCATGAAATGACTCAGGATGTTTGAGAGTGGTTCCAGCCTCATTGGATTTCATATGGAGAAAGTAGAATTTTAGATTTCATTTAAAATCCAGCAGACTTATCACTTTTTCAGGATTTCAGGATTGGGAGATTGTAATGTTTCCAGGTGACACCACCTGCCCGGGCTACCCCTGCCACCAGTAGAGGACATGGTCTACCTCCTATAGCTCCTACTTCTAGTTCTTCAGCTTCTAGAGCACATTAGACTCCACTTCCATCTCCACCAGCACACGCACCAGCGTCTACATCTAGAGGGAAAGGGAAAGCTGTGGCATTTTCTCGCAAGAGGGGCAGATGAAATCAATAGGATTAGACTTTCATTTTATTGTATATGACATTATGACATGATGAGATACATTATCATATTTTTTGTTGATATTTTGAGGCTGAGTTGGGACTCAGGAGTCAGGACTTACTATTCAGGACATGATTCAATGTTATGTGTGATTTTAGCGCTAGAAATGATATTAAACATCTTATATATTAGTTTTTTTATCATATTTATGTGTCAATGTATTTATTTTATGTTGTAGATGGTTTAGATATTAAAAAAAGTGAAAAAAAATGAAAAAAATGAATATTTTTGTATCAAACGATTTTTTCCCGATTTTTTTTCCGATTTTTCCCGATTTTTCCGATTTTTTCCGATTCGTTCCCCGCGCCGATTTAATCCCGATCGCGCTTTTAACAACATTGCTTTGAAGTGACCACAGATTTTCCTTTCAGTCTCGGCACAACATCCCATACATCATTCTTCAGAATCGATTCATATTCCTCGACCATAACATCTCTGCAAA
Organism: Pinus taeda; assembly: GCA_000404065.3. Taxonomy (NCBI): domain Eukaryota; kingdom Viridiplantae; phylum Streptophyta; class Pinopsida; order Pinales; family Pinaceae; genus Pinus; species Pinus taeda. The sequence goes on along the minus strand of APFE031449048.1, from coordinate 30,343 downwards.
CTTGTTATTTTACAGTTTTTCGAATGTGGAAGGTACAACTTGAATCATAGTGCTCATGGATACAGCATATCCATGATACCTGCATGGTTGCTTCCTTTCTCTAAATGATCTTCGAACGAAAACATGTCCCATCGTCCTATAGAGTGTCACGAAGCCAAATTGGTCTCTTCCTAGTAGGAGGATCACTTGCAAGAGGATCTAAGGGATCCATAGGATCCATGGGATCATCAACAATATTAGTCTTAGACTCGGGCATGGAAGGACCATCTAGAATATCCCCATCAACATTATTCTTCTCGGGAGGAGGAGGAGGAAGGTTCCCACCATTGTTTCATCCCTGCTAATTTCAATCTTCCTTTGAATAGGATTATATATTCTATATGCTTTATAATTTTCACAATAACCAACAAAAATACCTTTTCTTCTTGTAGCTTCCAACTTGTTCCTTTTGTCCTTCGACACATGAAAATATTCGGGGCATCCAAAGATACGAAGATGGATAATGTTGGGCTTGACACCTGTGAACACTTATTCTGGGGTATTATTTTCCAAAGCTTGATGAGTTACCCTGTTTTGAACATATGCAACAACATGAGTCACTTCTCCCCAAAGGAACTTAGGCACCTTTTGATCATGGAGCATGGCACGGGAAACTTCTAATACATACTTGTTCTTCCTTTCTGCTAATCCATTTTGTTTGGGTTTATATGGCACAATTGTTTCCTTCTTGATTCCTTCTTTCTTGCAAAATTCTATGACTTCATTTGACATGTATTCCCCACCATTGTCGGACATGAATACTTTGATTTTCTTCCCTGTTTGATTTTCGATCACAACTTTAAATTCCTTGAATATTTCGAAGGCTTCATCCTTGTGCTTCAAATAGTATATCCATGTCTTTCTTGAAAATTCATCAATGAAGGTGATGTAGTAGAGATGACCACCAATAGAATGCATAGGCATTAGACCACATATATCAGAATGAATGAGATGGAGGATGCCATTTTTCTTGTTCTTACTAGAGTGTAATGGTCCCCTTGTTTTCTTTCCACTTTCAAAAGTTTGACATACTTTGTCATGATGGGCTTGAACAACGAGAATACTAGAGACCAATTTCTTCATTTTTGGAGAGAGAATCAAAATGTATATGAGCCAATCTTCGGTGCCAAGACTCACTCAAATGATTAGTATTATGAACCAATGCTAGAAGTGATCTTCCAGTGAGTCTATAGATTCCTTCAGATCTTGATCCTAATGTGAATTCATCTCTCATGGTGAACCAACTGACAAGCCATAACTTTTCCCTTGATGAAAGAAACCTTCATCCCATTTTCTTCCAAAGCGGATATAGATACCAAATTATTCATTAGTCCTGGTATATACATAACATCATGCAACAAAAATGATTCCCCTGGATTCAAATGAAATTTTACGAACCTAAAACCTTTTACGGGATGAGTAGAGTTGTGTCCAAGAATAATCTTCATCTTAGTCTCCCTCTCTACTAGATTAGAGAGAACTTCCTTATATCTAGAGAATTGATGAGTGGCCCCACTATCGACCAACCAACTATCCCATGAATCCATAGGAGAAGAACTAGTAAGTGCAGAAATAAGAATGTATTCAGATTGATTTACAACATTACTTTCATACCTAGGAAATCTTGACTTCTTTTGAGGGCGACGATATTCTTCACAGTCGCTAGATGTATCTCTTCTTCCACTTTCATATCTTTTGTTGTGGTCATTTCTTCGATAATATTTTCTCCTTTTATTATTGAACATGTTGTTGTTGCTTCTAGTGTTGTAACATGGCCCTTTTTTCTTCTCGAGACAATCTTGTGCATAATGACCCTTCTTGTGACAATTAGAGAATTCAATATGACACAATGTTCTATCATTCTTTCTTTTTGCATTTTGAGGAGGATTTCTTGATGGACCACCTTTTCTTTTCTTCTTCCTTTTGTCATGAGTGATATATGTTGCATGCTCTCCTTCATGTTTTTGAATCCTACCTCTTGATATCATCCTTGATTCTTCTTGTGTCAACTTTCCAACAATTTCATCAAATGATGGGAGGACATTGTTGTTTCTTATGGAAGTAATGAATGTTTCCCAAATAGGAGGGAGACCTCTTAGAGTCACGATCACCAATTCCATGTCCGACACAAATTATCCAACTCTTTGCAATTGATCTCTAAGACGAGATATCCTCATTATGTAGGATTGCACATAATCTCCTTTGTTAATCTTAGTGTATTTGAGTTGATCTTTCAAGGAGATGATTTCATTCAAATTGTTGACTTCATACATGTCGACTATCTTATCATACATGTCTTTAGACCTTCTCAAGTTTCCAATGTAAGCAAGTAAATTATCTTTTAAACCAAAAACTTTAATTTTCTTTGATTTTAACTCACCTTTCTTGTGCTTGTTTTTGAAAGAAATGGAAGCATTCTTTGGTGGCTTAGGTAGTATTCCTTGGATATAGTCCAAAACATCATCGTTATCAGCTATAATATCCAACCTAACTTTCCATGTAGAAAAATTTGATGACTCACTCAACTTCTCATCACTCTTGAAGAAGGAAGTCATCTTGACTTTGACTAGATAAGCTCTTTAAAATTTCCAAGGAAGATGGCTTCAATTCTTATCTCCTTTTGGGCTTGTCCTTCACCTTAGCTTTGATTCCATGTTAACTTTTTAGATTGTTCTATGTTGTTTCAATTACTTCAGTCCAAATCAAGTCTTCACTAAGAAATGCATCCAATTGTTAACTATGTTCCCAATAGTAATAGAAGATAGAAAAATATAGGCAATGACAAAGGAGACAATAGAACAACCACAAGAGATAGTAGATTGGTCAAAGACTAGGGAAAAAAACCCCACTGTGGGGGAAAACCCTTTCAAATATTCTTCTTATTATATTTTCATAAAGTCTTTTAGTATAGAGTACAATGAGCCCAATACATAATCATCAACAAATATTTACCCAATACAAATCAGAAATAAACTTCCAGAATTACTGTACAACTAAGAAAAACTTTCCAGCTTGCGGTCAACTTCGGTCAACTGTCAAACCCTAGTTGCACTCATAAAGATAATATGTGAGTGATTGAGCCTTCCCAGTTGTTCCTTGAGACACTATAAGCGAGCGAATGTGGTCCCCATACTGTGAAGCCCTAAATTAGAACCTAATTGCTCCCTGAGCCACTGTGTGTGAGCAGTTCTAACTTCTTGGTTACTCCTTGAAGCATGGAAAGCGAGCGAATGGGTTCCAGACCTCCCATAACTGCCTTTGCGCCTTGGTCGCTTCCTTTAGGCTATTGTGCATGCGAATGTGGCTTCCCAGTCGATCTTTGGAGCATTGCGAGTGACTGACTGTAGTTAAATCTATCCTGTGACGAGCATGTGACTGGAAATAGAAACCCTAGACACATGCGAGCCTCAAACCTGTAATTTCAGACCTTGTGCGAAACTTCCTTCATCAGATCTGTGCGGACTAAACAATAGAAGAAGAGAAGATAATTCTTGATGATGGTGTCCACATGAGCCTGGGGTCTCTTGTATTTATAGGATTCCATGAGGGTCCACTTGATGTTGAGGCTAACATGTCCAATTGTGAATATGTGTGAGGCCGAACTATCCCAATGCATATGAGAGGGTTCATAAATTGAAAAACCAACTTCTTCTTATCCAAATGGGGTGATCCTTAGGTCAATTTTTCTCCTCTCGAAAAGAATAATCTAATGCAATCATCATCTATGGCGTCTGAGTTGTCCAATGTGGAATTTGACCCTAGTTTCACAAATTAACAAAATATGATGAGGAGAAAGCGACACGGTGCTCTCTTGAGAGGGAGCTTCAGATCCCACCAGAAGAGGAGATTTTATCTCCAAAGGAGGAACCTCTTGAAGTTGTAGAACAACCAAAAATTGAGGAGCAGAGAGTGGAGACATCCACTCAAGCAGAACCATCCAAAGAAAGTATAAAAAGAACCAGGGAAGCTGAAAGACTTGTGTAGGATATGAGGGAGAATGTGGTTGCTCCTTCAAATCAGCGCAGACAAGGGTCTCTTGATCGGTACACTGGCTAAATGGCTCTAATGACTAAGAATGTAGAGGCTGAGCCATCCTCTTTCGAGGAAGAAATATAGAAACTTGTATGGGTTGATGCAATGGTGGGGGAATACGAATCCATGCTAAAGAACAATGTTTGGGAAGTTGTCCCAAGACCAATAGATAAATCAGTTATGGCTTCGAGATCGATCTTCAAGGTAAAACATGCAACATATGAAAGAATAGAGAAGTATAAAGCCATATTTGTGGCCAAGGGGTACTCTCAAGTTGAAGGGATTGACTATGAGGATATATTTGCTCTTGTAGCAAGGTACTCATCCATTAGATCAGTTCTTATTCTCGCTGCACAAATGGGGTGGAAGATCCACCAACTAGATGTAAAAACAACATTTATCAATGGAGTTATTTAGGAGTAGTTGTACATCAAGAAACTAGAAGGTTTTGAGACATTTTATCGAGAGTCTCATGTGTGCAGACTCAAGCGAGCATTGTACAGTCTCAAACAAGCACCCCGTTCTTGGTACACCATGAACTATCTCACCGGTTTGGGCTTCACTTTTTCAAATTTATTATTGTCTTATATGTTGATGATTTTATTTTAACTAGTGATGAGCAGATGATCAGACCTTGCAAGGGAGTTTGAAATGAAGGACATGGGTCTCATGCATTACTTCCTCAGGTTGGAAGTATGGCAAGGCGATGGGGAACTGTTTGTCTCTCAAGGAAAGTATGCAAATGAGATACTACAGAGGTTCCAGATGGAGAGTTACAAATCCATGGAGACACCTCCAGCGACCAACTAGATGAAGAAGGATGCCACTTCAGGTGAAGAAGTGGATGCTACCATTTATTGGCAAGTAGTGGGTTCACTGGTGTATCTTGTGAAAACACAACCATATATGTGCTATGCAGTCAACAAAATGATCCAAGCTATTGTTAGGCCAACCAGATTATTTTCGAAGGCAACTAATCATGTTTTACGGTACCTCAGAGGCAGTACCCAGTTTGGAATATGGTACAGATGGACAGAGGGATTGAAGCTGTGTGGCTGCATAGATGTAGATTGGGTGGGGAGTCTATAAGAATGAAATAGTACATCAGATGGAGTTTTCAGTGTTGGGTTTGTAGCAGTTTTGTGGTACAACAAGAGACAAATATATGTGGTGCTCAGCGTAGCGAAGCATAATACATGGCTGCAAGTGAATCAACATGTGAGGCAATTTGGATGAGAGAGATACTTATTGGATTGTTTGGTAAGATTTGTGAATTATTTTCCACAGAACAATAGAGTAGGTTTTTGTCTTGTGATTTTGATTAAAATTTCATGAGTAGTTGCAAATATACACCATAATTTCTACAATTCCATACTTCCCAGATAATTCATTGAAAACATTTGAGGTAAATTCACCTCCTCTATCTAATCCTAGCCATTTGATTCTTTAATCAATTTCATTTTCAACTAAGGCAAGGCTTTGAACAATTTGAAAGTATCTAATGTTTACAACTTTTTCTTAGGAAATGAAACCCAAACCGTTCTAGTATAATAATCAATAAACAACATCAAGTACCTTTCACCTTGTAGGGTCGGTGTTCTTGTTGGTCTGCATAGTTTTGTGTTAATAGTATATAGTGGCCTTGATGTTGAGTACTCATTTCAATTGAATTTTACTCTTGTTTGTTTCCCATGTTGGAAATATTCACAGATGATTCTTTTTGGTTTCAATATTTTGAGCATATCTCTCTCTACTTGTGTTATGTTGATTTTTACCAACTATTCAAAGATCAAGTGTCCCAACCTTTTATGCCATAACCAACCCTTATCTGTTTGTCAAATATAGCATTTTTTCCTTGAATTTCGTTAATAATATATACATTTCCTAGAGTCCCGATCACTCTTCCCACTAATCTTCCCAAATTAGTCTTCCTTATTGTTGAGAAATCAAGGGAAGCTAGATTACACTGATTTGTCTTATATTGATAATTTCTTGTGATTTTTTTTTTCTTAACTTGATGTAATTGTAATTAACTTATTATTTATCTTGATTATTATTGTGTTATTATAATCAATATATACCAAACTATGAAGATTAATGAGACAAGAGGACACAAAAATAGGTTGCTAGTTAGGGCCAAAACCTCTCCTCTTGAGAGAAACTCACAAGAATTCTTCTCTTCTGATAGAATCTTCAAATGGAAACTTCCAAGACCTAAGACTGTTAACAAAGACCCCTCCAAGACCAAGTCAACCTTATTATTTGATGAGATTTCCCTTCACAATGTCAACACAAGTCACACTTACTTCAATACTTCAGATTTCGACCTTACTTTATAATTTCAACTTCTATTACAGGTCTCTAATATTTGGCCTTCCTGCAACAACTGATTTTCACACGTGTGAGTGGTTTAGGGTAGAAATAGGGGCATTCTCTCCTTTGCTTGGATTGGTCTCCTTTCCTTAGGTTTTTGACCTGTAAAATTTATCTTGTTGACACCAAAATTCATCCTCCTAGGTTGACTACAATGATTCCCTAGTTCTTCACATGTATGGGAGATGGAGATCCAAAAACGATCTTCAAAAATTTAGCTTCTCTTCTTTGACCTTCGCTTGCTCCTTTTGACTTCTTTACCCTTGAGATAGAACTTATTTCTTTTGCTTCATCAAAAGTATTTGATGTGTCTTCAAATGAGGTTGAGCACCTCTTATATATAGGCTTCCCTTGGAGTTCAAACTATCATCATGGGTCCGACGTGTCCTCTATTGTAGGCCAACTTGTTGATGGCTAGGTCGACTTGATCTTGGAGGGTCTATATGACATAAATTGACTTACATAAATTCCCTCGACTTGATACATGATGCCTAATACGGTATTTTTACATATTACAATGAATCTTTGACTTCTTGACCTTATGAAAATACTTAGAAGCACCCAATGGGTGCTTGACCTATAAATAAAATGACCTTAAGCATGAAATTCATGCTACAAAATAATAATAATAATTTTTATTTTTCTCTTTACATCAAATATATAAAATCATGATTACACAAGAAATTAAGAAGACCAAACCTAGTTACATATTTGAACACTCCTTCCTAACTAGGGAGGTATTCATAGACACAATAAGTGGGCATTCTCATGCTGAAGAAATATCTTAATAAGAGTCATATTGGTAAGCCATCTCATAAGCTATCTTTTCAACCTATACCTGTTCATCTCATCATATCGACCAACATTGTCACGTAGCAAGGCCTTGAATAACAACTTTATCCGTCCACAAGATTAGGGCACAATGATGGGGAGACAATGATTTATAGACACCTTCACCATTGTCTCTCAAGGAACATATCCCATCTAGATGTTCACAAGATATGTCATTCTAGGACCATTCCTGTCTTGAATTTACACATCCTCAGGGAATTTCCTCTTCAAATACTCTTGCCTATTAGATGACCTACCTCATCCTCAAAGAGTATCAAAATTCAGATTCTTACCCAATCCTCCATTCTTTCTTCATAATGAAGACAATAATGATGTGTCTATCTCTCCCTCTCAACTAGGGAGCATCTAATCATTCCTATAAAAGGAATATACCCAATATCCCTCTTACTGAGGAACTTTCCCAAACTCCCTCTTAACTAGGGACTTGTATATCCCAACAACTATCTACTATTTGGTGGAGATCATGGTACTATCAACTACTTGTAGGGATCCTCCTTTTTGCATCATTATGTCATGGATGAACTTTAACTTCTTCATCATGGAGCCATCTTCTTCCAAAACTTCTTCATAGGGAATCAACCATCTTCTCCATCACTCCCCTTCAACTATACATAGCATAGAACCAATAGTCATGTCATCCTTCTTGTCTTCAGGAAGTGACCTTCATGTCATCATCTAGTTATCCTTTATATGAATACCTCTTCCAAGTCATAATTATTTCATGATCTTCCATCCAATCTTAGTTATATATGAACTTCTACAACCCTCTTCAGATAGCCATGTTTCAACCTAAGCAGATGCTTTCTTTCAAAAATAAAAAAATGAACATCAAATCAACATTAACTCTTTATGATGGCCAGGACATCTGATTCTTGAAACATCAACATCCTTTCTCATATTGTATTAATCCATCTACAAGAAATTCATTGCCAAGATTATCCTTCTCAAGATACATATTAGGGTCTTCATATCTTCTCCATGGAGATGACATAACTAATCCTTCTCATTATCATATGTTGATCACTTATCTTATCTTACAGGATTCATAAAATCTTCTTTTATATTCTTCACATATTGCTTTCTCAATATCTTCTATACATAGTTCCTTCATGATAAGAACCATGGTTGCCAACAACCTCATTTTTTTTTATGAGGTCATATAATTTTGATTTCATATTGTCAATATATAGAAGAGTTCAAGGGACATTGTATTCATAACTTGATGTATCATTCATAAGGAAGAGTCCCTTCTTCTTTAATCATGCTCATGAGATAGAGCATTCAACCATTCTATCTGCAACTATATGATGGCATGAATTTTTCTATCTATTACCAAATATATACATACCTCTTCCTTCATGTGGCCATCCAACTTCCTTTCCTTGCTTGAATGATGGAGTAGCATTAGAACAAGTTCATGGTGAAAATGAAGAGGGCTTGACAATATTGTGGATTTGCTATATATTGAATTTAAAAAGTCAATTTTGTCTCCTTTAATGAGATTTTGAATAATGTAAATACCAAATTTCAAAAATTTGTAGAGTATAGGAAATGAAGAGTCATTTCTGTTGTGAATTTTCGACTTCCATCAACTAGAGAGAAGGGGAAGAGAATCAGTTGCCAAGGATGTGCATAAAAAAATATTGACTGAGAGGAAAGGGGCTTCTTCTCCTGCCTCGAACATGTACCTATGAAACAAATAAAAGAAAGTGTAGCATATTCAGTCTATTTCTCTTTGTTATTTCTCCGTGTTAAAATTGTATCCACATTGGGTTCCATCCTAGAATTAATTTTACCCAAGGCTTGTAGCATTATGTGTTTTTAGATAATCAATTTCTGTGTTATGGCTGTTAGGTGTGCTTATTAAAGTGACCCCAATTTGTATGTTGTAGCATATTTATTTTGTAGGAAGTAACACGATTATGTTACTCTGAGTGTGCTCAATAATTCGATGAGGGGATGCTGGATGCAAACAAAGCAGGAGGAGATCATTTTTTGTAGAGGACAACATGAAGAACTTGACAAATTTGGGCACTGGACAAAGCCTTTATTTTGTACACGGTCACAATTTTGTTTAGGGCATACGTGTAACCATTGGTAAAGGAGGCGAGGGAGGCCCCTTCCTCAACTTGGAGGACACGTTCAGAGGTGGAGATTCAAGTCTGTAGGGAGTGCGAGTTGTTTTACCTTCCAAGAGACAAAACCATAGTTTCTGAGGGCACTACGAAAATATTTCGTAGTGCCTCCAGCGACGTATTTATGCACTGCGTTGTACCCAAATTGCCTCGTGGTCTACTTGTTGCCATCAATTTTTGGTATTAGAGTAGGTTTGAAGTAGAGTTACGTTTATGACAGAACCACATTTGATATTGGTGGTTTTTTCTACGATAAAGGCAGATGGAAATGTGAGCAAGAAGAGCGCAAGGTCGTGGACGAAGTCCCGTAGCTAATGCAAAATTCCAAGAGGAGATACAAGGGCTGCAAGCTCGTTTAGAGACCATGGAGACCAATAGGAAACGATACCTTGAGGGATTGGTATGACAGTGGATCAGAGGAAGAAGCTATAGTAGAAAGAGCAGCACTTGTGGATGAGGCTCCAAAATTTAAATTTTTGAGGTTAGTGTTAAGCTCAAGTTTGAGACCAAAACCTGAGTTGTCTACCTATGATGGCATTATGTAGTTGAGACTTTGATGGATTATATTATTGAACTAGACAATTATTTTGAGTACGAGTATATTGAAGAAGATAAGCGGGTAAATTTTTTTGTAACTAGGTTGAAAGGCCACGCTACATTGTGGTGGGATTACATGCAGTATGAAAGAAGGAAAAAGGGGAAACCATTGATTAAAACTTGGGACATGATGATAAAAAATATGAAGGGGAAGTTTATGCCAAAAGACTATCAACTATCCCTTTATAGATAGGTGCATAACCTCAAGCAAAGGATGCTGACATTTAGAGAGTATACGAAGGATTTTTACATGGTGAATTTGAGGGCAAGTTATGTAGAAGACACCCCGAAAAAGACAACAAGGTATATCAATGGCTTGACGCTAGAAATACAAGATGAAATAAGCATGCTTTCTCCCAGGATGATGGAAGAAACATACCAATATTCCTTAAAGGAAAAATAGAATATAATGAGGAAGAAAAATTCAAGAAGAGGTCATGGTTTTGCTAGAGGAAGAGGGAAGACTTCAAATCAAGATAATGATGCAAATAATTCAAAACAATAAGGAAATCAAGAGAAACAAGGTGACTCTAGAGGAGGAAGACCTTACTAGAGAGGTAGAGGTAGAGGTAGAGGAAGAGGTAGAGATACTGTCTATTGATGCTATACATGTGGACAGTTAGACCATATTTCTTTTGAGTGTCTTGAGAATGAGAAAGAAGGACAAAGACATGCATAAGTAACTCAACCAAAATCAACAGAAGCACAAACACCTATGGAAGAAAATGAACCAGAGATGGGAGAAGCTTTAATGTTGAATCAAGTCTTGCTGAAACCAACCAAGGAGACTACTAAAATAGCACAAAGGAAAGCCGTCTTTAGGAATGTTTGCAAGGCTGGAGGAAAATGCTGCAACATGGTGATTGATAGTGGGAGCACTGACAATATAGTTTCCATAGAAATGGTGGAAAAACTTGGATTGAAAAGGCTGAAGCATAAAACACCATATAAGGTATCATGGTTGCATAAGTGAGCATAGCGAAGTAGAGTTTCAAATAGGATGATATAAGGATAAGGTATTTTATGACATCGTGCTAATGGATGTCTGCCACCTTCTTTTGGGATGACACTGGAAATTTGATAGGAAAGTGGTGAATTATGGAGAGAACAATACCTATAAGTTTGAAAAGGATGGCATCAAGCATACCCTTGTGCCATTGAAGGAATAAAGTAAATTTGGTATAAGTAACTCAAAAGCATTGTTGTTGGGAGGAAACGAATTTTTGCAACAAATGGAGGAGGAAGAGGTCATCTATGTAGTGGTTTCCAAGCCAAAGGTAATACTTTTGCACACCGAAATTACAGATTTACCTATTGAGATTCAAGATATGTTTCATGCGTTTGATGATATCGTGGTAGATGACTTGCGAAGTGAACTACCACCTAAGAGAAGTATCAACCATCACATATACCTGATACCAGGTGCAATCCTTCTGAACAAAGCTACATACCGAATGACACACATGGAGAATGAAGAGATAAGGAAGTAGGTTCAAGGAATGCTAGACAAAGGGTTAATAAGGGAAATCTTAAGTCCATGCACAGTCTCTGCGGTTCCAGAAAGATATGGAGAATGGAGGATGTGCACAGATTCCAGAGAAATCAACAAAATTACAATCAGGTTCAAATTTCCCTTGCCATAGATGGATGAATTGATGGACTGTTTGAATGGGGAAACCTAATTTTCAAAGGTTTATTTGAAGAGTGGTTACCATCAAATCCAGATCAGTGAAGGAGACGAGTGGAAGATAACTTTCAAGATCAATAGTGGACTATATGAATGGCTGGTCATGCCATTTGGATGGAAAAATGCACCAATAACCTTCATGCCGTTGATGAATGAGCTTTTGAAGGAGTTTGTCAGTAAGTTTTTCACTGTTTATTTAAATGATATTTTAATTTTCAGTTGAACAAAGGAAGAACACCTTAGGCATGTAAGGTATGCTCTAGAAAGGTTGTAGCAAGAGAAACTATTGATTAACCTGAATAAGTGTACTTTCGTGAGGTTTGAGTTGGTATACTTAGGTTTTGTCATTTCGAAAGATGGGTTGCAAATGGATTCAGAGAAAATAGAGGCAATTGTGAGTTTGCATTCACCCAAGAACATTTTTGAAATTAGGAGTTTCCATGGTTTAGCTAGCTTCTATCGAAAGTTCATCAAGAATTTCATTGGTATTTGTGCACCTGTCATTGATATAATCAAGAGGATAAACAACCATTTTGTTGGAAAACAACAACATAGAAAATTTTCCATCTCTTGAAGAAAAATATCACTCAAAAACTAGTGTTGAAGCTACCTGACTTCAATCAACTTTTCCAATTCAGATGTGATGCTAGTGGTACAACCATTGGAACAATGTTGAGTCAATAAGGTAGGAATGTTTCATATTTAAGTGATAAGTTGAATGAATCAAAATATAAATACTCCTGTTATGATAAGGAATTTTATGCGATGGCTCAAGAATTGGAGGTACTATTTGATGCCCAGGGAGTTTGTTTTGTTCTCTGATAATTCTGCATTACTGTATATAATGCAGAAACATAAGTTGAACCATAAGCATGCCAAGTTGGTTAAATTAATACAAAATTTCACCTTTGTTTTGAAACATGTGAGTGGACAAGAGAACAAGGTAGCTAATTCTTTGAGCAAGAGGATATTGATAATGCAGGAGTGCTAAGTGAAAATTTTGGGCTTTGTTATCTAAAGGAGTTGTACAAGGATGAAGTTGATTTCTAAGAAGCCTTCGAAGCATGCAAGAACCATGTGAGCAAAGATAGCAGCCCATGGAGGGAGTTTATGTTGCAGGATGGTTTGCTGTTAAAAAATAATCAATTATGTATTCCCCTTTGTTTAATGTGGGAGAATCTGATGCATGAAAAGCATAATGGAGGATTGGCATGGTATTTTGGTGTGGACAAGACACTTGGACAACTGAAACACTTCTACTTCTGGCTAAATATGAGACTAAAGATGAGGGTTGGTGTAAAAAAATATGTGGGCAGGTGCAAAGTATGTCAAAATGTGAAAGGGAGGAGTCAAAATGTTGGGTTGTATAATCCTATAACCATTCCAAGTAGACCATGGGACTTGGTGAGTATGGAATTTATTGTGGGTTTGCCGAGGACACAACAAGGTAAGGATTCTATTTTGGGTTATGGATAGATTTGTGAATATGGATCACTTTATCCCATGTTGCAAGACCAAACACATGTGGCTCATTTGTCTTTCAATGAGATTGTCTAATTGCGTGGCTTGGCAAAGAGTATAATTTCTGATAGGGACACTAGGTTCACAACAAATTTTGGAGGACTTTGTGGAAGAAGCTTGGAACAAAATTGAACTTCAGTTAAGCCTATCATTCACAATCTAATGGGAAAAGTGAAGTTATGAACAAGAGTCTCGGGAACATATTGAGGAGCCTCATGGGAGAGCATCCCAAGCAGTGGGATCCTATGTTCGCTTAAGCTGAGTTTGCATTCAATGATTCCCCAAATAGGAGCACCGGGAAGAGTCTGTTTAAGATATTGTATGAAATAAATCCTAGGGGAGTTTGTGAGGTGAGAGATTTGGGAAAAATTGAGCAGAGGAGTGCTAATGGGGAGGATTTTGCAACAACAATAAGTGACTTACATGAGGAGGTCAAATAGAAACTACAGGACAACAACTACAAGTACAAACAAAGGGAATATTTGATAAGAAGAGAAGTAAATTTGGAAGTAAGGGACATGGTCTTAACACATTTGAGAAATGAAAGGTTTCCAAGAGGGGAGTATAACAAGCTCAAAATGAAGAAAATAGGACCTTTCTGAATGCTCATAAAGTTTTATGTAAATTCTTATGAAATGGTGTTGCCTATGGGACTAGGTATCTCACCTATCTCCAATGTGCCTGATTTGTATCCCTATCAAGCTGAAGATGAAGGTGCCACCACGGAAAGTGAGAGAAACAGGGAGGTCAGTGAACAATGTTGGTTAAAGCATATGGCTATGGTAGAGGATCCAGAGATTGAAAGGATTTTGGACACCAGAGTTGTAAAGAAAACCAGGGGAAAGGAGTATCTAGAGTTTTTGGTGAAGTGGGAGGATTGTCCAATGGAGGATTCTACATGGATGAGTGATGCAACCCCACAACAAGCAGGTTGTTCTGTAGAGGACCTTATGAGTAGGAGCTCTTGAGTTTTTCTTTCCTGGGGAGTTTGATCTAGGAGAATTAGACCAAAATCATAGTGAAAATGAAGGGGGCTTGAAAATGTGGTGGATTGGCCACATGTTGAGTTGGAAAAGTTGATTTTGTCTCCTTTAATGAAATTTTGAACATATTGAGGAGCCTCATGGGAGAGCATCTGTTAGGCCCCTATACTACTAGTGTAATCCCTAATTTTTATTAGTACAACCCACTTATTATATTGATGTACCCATGTAGTGCCCATATTGTTACTATTGTGCCCCATAGAAGCCCACTATTGTTATTATTGTGCCCTTACATTATTATTGTTATGTAGGCTCTGATTATGTTATGACCCATTAGACTCCTATATATAGAAAGGAGTTCTTTTCATTTGTATCATCCAAGAATTGTTCATTTATGTAATTTAGAGGAGGTTTCCCCCTCGAAGAGGCTGAATTTTAAGGCGTTGATCTATCTTTTCTCTCTTTTTCTTGAGTTGGTTTCATAACATTTGGTATCAGAGCCAAGTTCTAGGGTTTCGCTGCTCCAAATAGGTCATCGTGGAATTTTCGCTATAACTTTTTTTCTGCAATGCTTCAGAAGTAAAAAAAAAAACCCATTTGAGAAGACATCGCACTAAATCTCGGATCCAAATTTCAGAGCTTTTTACACTATATTTGCAGAGATATGATCTAAGGAAGTTGGTCCTTTTGAAGAATCCTGAATTACATTCAAAACAGGTGACCTGGGGAAAATTGTCATAACTTTCTCTCTGAGCATCAGATTGAAATTTCGTAAGAAGGTACAGAAAGAGAACGGACTTTAGTTTCTTGTGTATAAAGTTCAGATCCAGAGGTCAAATCAGGAACACGTGGCACGTCGTACAATTTCACTCTATTGAATTAGTCTATAATCAGGTCACTGTGGGAGATTTGGTATAACTCTTCCTTGGAGAATCCAATTTCGATCAGACTGGTGGAATTGGAAAGAGGACATAGAGGGATACTACATGTTGAAATTTCAGTACTTAAATATCTGAAAGCATAGAGTTATAGTCATTTCAAGATTGTGCTCCTAAAATTAAGAAAACACAAGATGAGGAAGTTTGATGGCAAGGATCCTGTAAATTGGATACATCAGATGGAGCAATATTTCCATCTACATGGTGTACCACTGTTACAAAAGGTATGTATTGCATCTTCATATTTAGAACCGGATCAATTTTTATGGTATAAAGGGCTTTGTTCTCGTAAAAGGCTTGTTACGTGGTCAATTTTCACGGAGGAAATGATAGCACATTATGAGGATACAAAGAGCAACACCTTCTTTAGAACAACACCACAACAATTGGAAAGAGTAAAAAGGCTTTGTGACATAGTGGAAAGAAAAATTATGGAAACCAGGAAGCATACCCCTCACAACTATAAGGATGGAAGTGTTGTCTTTCCTAGCCTTCCACAACCTACAAGGGTTACACCACAACAATTGGAAGAAAAAAGAGAAAAAGGGCTTTGTTACAATTGTTATAGAAAATGCACTAAAGGTCACAAGCATGCTGAGAAGAAATTATTTTACATAGAATATGAAGAGGAGGAAGAAAAGGATCAAGAAACATTAGAAGAAGAGGATATACGCCAAGACCCCACCCCAGATAAAGAAGAAATGAATCAGACCATATCTTGTAAAGCATTGGCAAGAATTACCACTCCTCAAACTCTCAAGATAGAAGGACATATGAAGAAGAAAATGGTGCAAGAAGTGAAAGACCACATTGAGAAAGAAGAAATGAATCCAACCATATCTTGTAATTCATTGATCAAAATTACCACTCCTAAAACTATCAAGATAGAAGGACATATCAAGAAGAAAAATGTTCAAGAAGTGAAAGATCACATCGAGATAGAAGATCACATCGAGCATCAAGAAATGAATCCGACCATATCATGTAAAGGATTGGAAGAAATTACCACTCTCCAAACTCTAGAGATAGAAGGACATATCAAAAAGAAAAAGGTTCAAGCAGTGAAAGATCACATCGAGAATCAACAACAAGTTCTCCAACTTTTAAAGGATAACGCCACTTCAGTGCAAAATCAAATGAAACAACAAGTAGATCAACATCATAGTGGAAAACGTTTTGATGTAGGTGATTGGGTATTTTTACTGCTACATCTCAAGCAAGCTATTTATGAGAAGGAAATGTTGGCAATACTACATGCACTTAAAAAATTGCGACCTTACCAAATGGGAAGACTCTTCAAGGATGAAGATGTGGAAGCATTGTTTTGTGCTATTTCTATTATCCAACCAGATTGGATAAACGAAGCAATGGATGAATGGAAGAAGGATGAAGAAGTATTTCCAATTATTCAAAAGTTGCAAAAGATCCCAATTCAAACAATATTGCCAGAAATTGAAGAGGAAGGAAAAACCATATTGGAACCTGGAGCAGTCACAGAAACAAGAACTCGACAGCTATGAAATCAATTCATCAAGTGGAAGAATTTACCCACTGAAGATTCCACATGGGAGGACAATAATTTTATACAGAAGCATCAAGAACTACTCAAGCGTTGAGGAGAACACTTTTTGAAGGAGAGGGGCATGTTAGGCCCCTATACTACTAGTGTAACCCCTTATTGTTATTAGTACAACCCACTTATTATATTGATGTACCCATGTAGTGCCCATATTGTTACTATTGTGCCCCATAGAAGCCCACTATTGTTATTATTGTGCCCTTACATTATTATTGTTATGTAGGCTCTGATTATGTTATGACCCCTTAGACTCCTATATGTAGAAAGGAGGTCTTTTCATTTGTATCATCCAAGAATTGTTCATTTATGTAATGTAAAGGAGGTTTCCCCCTCGAAGAGGCTGAATTTTTAGGCATTGATCTATCTTTTCTCTCTTTTTCTTGAGCTGGTTTCATAACAGCATCCCAAGCAGTGGGATCCTATGTTCGCTTAAGCTGAGTTTTCAATGTTGCATACAATGATTGCCCAAATAGGAGCACCGGGAAGAGTCTGTTTAAGATATTGTACGAAATGAATCCTAGGGGAGTTTGTGAGGTGAGATATTTGGGAAAAATTGAGTAGAGGAGTGCTAATGGGGAGGATTTTGCAACAACAATAAGTGACTTACATGAGGAGTTCAAATAGAAACTACAGGACAACAACTACAAGTACAAACAAAGGGAAGATTTGATAAGAAGAGAGGTAAATTTTGAAGTAAGGGACATGGTCTTAACACATTTGAGAAACGAAAGGTTTCCAAGAGGGGAGTATAACAAGCTCAAAATGAAGAAAATAGGACCTTTCTGAATGCTCATAAAGTTTTATGCAAATTCTTATGAAATGGTGTTGCCTATGGGACTAGGTATCTCACCTATCTCCAATGTGCCTGATTTGCATCCCTATCAAGCTGAAGATGAAGGTGCCACCAAGGAAAGTGAGAGACATAGGGAGGTCAGTGAAAAATGTTGGTTAAAGCATATGGCTATGGTAGAGGATCCAGAGGTTGAAAGGATTTTGGACACCAGAGTTGTAAAGAAAACCAGGGGAAAGGAGTATCTAGAGTTTTTGGTGAAGTGGGAGGATTGTCCAATGGAGGATTCTACATGGATGAGTGATGCAACCCCACAACAAGCAGGTTGTTCTGTAGAGGAACTTATGAGTAGGAGCTCTTGAGTTTTTCTTTCCTGGGGAGTTTGATGTAGGAGAATTAGACCAAACTCATAGTGAAAATAAAGGGGGCTTGAAAATGTGGTGGATTGGCCACATGTTGAGTTGGAAAAGTTGATTTTGTCTCCTTTAATGAAATTTTGAACATATTGAGGAGCCTCATGGGAGAGCATCCCAAGCAGTGGGATCCTATGTTCGCTTAAGCTGAGTTTGCATACAATGATTCCCCAAATAGGAGCACCGGGAAGAGTCTGTTTAAGATATTGTATGAAATGAATCCTAGGGGAGTTTGTGAGGTGAGAGATTTGGGAAAAATTGAGCAGAGGAGTGCTAATGGGGAGGATTTTGCAACAACAATAAGTGACTTACATAAGGAGGTCAAATAGAAACTACATGACAACAACTACAAGTACAAACAAAGGGAAGATTTGATAAGAAGAGAGGTAAATTTTGAAGTAAGGGACATGGTCTTAACACATTTGAGAAACGAAAGGTTTCCAAGAGGGGAGTATAACAAGCTCAAAATGAAGAAAATAGGACCTTTCTGAATGCTCATAAAGTTTTATGCAAATTCTTATGAAATGGTGTTGCCTATGGGACTAGGTATCTCACCTATCTCCAATGTGCCTGATTTGTATCCCTATCAAGCTGAAGATGCAGGTGCCACCACGGAAAGTGAGAGAAACAAGGAGGTCAGCGAACAATGTTGGTTAAAGCATATGGATATGGTAGAGGATCCAGAGGTTGAAAGGATTTTGGACACCAGAGTTGTAAAGAAAACCAGGGGAAAGGAGTATCTAGAGTTTTTGGTGAAGTGGGAGGATTGTCCAATGGAGGATTCTACATGGATGAGTGATGCAACCCCACAACAAGCAGGTTGTTCTGTAGAGGACCTTATGAGTAGGAGCTCTTGAGATTTTCTTTCCTGGGGAGTTTGATGTAGGAGAATTAGACCAAACTCATAGTGAAAATGAAGGGGGCTTGAAAATGTGGTGGATTGGCCACATGTTGAGTTGGAAAAGTTGATTTTGTCTCCTTTAATGAAATTTTGAATAATGTACATACAAAATTTCAATAATTTGTAGAGTCTAGTTAATGAAGAGTCATTTCTATTGTAAGTTTTCGAATTCCCTCAAGTAGAGAGAAGGGGAACGAATCAGTTGCCCAGGATGTTCATAAAAAGCACATCGATTGAGAGGAAAGAGGCTTCTTCTCCTACCTCAAATCTATACCTGTGAAATAAATAAAAGAAAGTGTAGCATATTCAGTCTATTTCTCCATGTTATTTCTCTATGTTGTTATCTCTATGTTCAAATTGTATCCACATTGGGTTTTCTTGTAGAATTAATGTTACCCAAGGCATGTAACGTTATGTGTTTGTAGACAATCGATTTTTGTGTTGTGACTTTTAGGCAATCTTATTAAAGTGACCCTAATCCCTATGTTGCAATGCATCTGTTTTGCAGGAAGTGGCACGATTATGTTGGTATGAGTGTGCTCAATAATTCGCTGAGGGGATGTTGGATGTGAACAAATTAGGAGGAGATCATTTTTAGTAGAGGATAGCATGAAGAACCTAAGAAATTTAAGCTCTGGAGAGAGCCTTTGTTTTAGATGCGGTCACAATTTTGTTGAGGGCTTGTGTATAACCATTAGTAATGGAGATGAGAGAGGCCCCTTCCTATGCGTAGAGGACATGTTCAGAGGTGGAGAGTCAACTAAATAGGGAGCGCAAGTAATTCTTCCTTCCCAGAGATGAAAAAAAAGTTTCTAAGGGCGCTACAAAAATTTCATAGTGTGCTATGAAAATATTTCGTAGCACCTCCAACAATGTATTTCTGCACTATGTTGTACCCAGATTTCCTCTCGGCCTACTTGCTTCCATAATTTAAGATGAAAATACTTCAACCAAATTGACATGATGCACATCTTTTGCCACTATACCTTATCCTTTTAACTTGTAAATTCCACAGTAGGTGGTCTGTAGACTATCTATGAGACACTTGCTTCTCTTAAGTAGAGTTGAACCTTTTAACAAAGATTCCAATGGAGGATATTAATGATCCTCATTCTGCAAATGATTTTTCCCTAATGATGAGCTGTGACAAATTTGTATCTTCCTATTTGATAGATGGTTTTCTCCAACCATATAAACTACTTACTTCGGTTTCCCTTCTATGCTTCCAATGAAGATGCCATGAGTTTCTTCCTTTCTATCATGTATTGTGAATGCTTCAACCATGTAGACTTCTACTTAGACTATATAGGCTCTAGTGCCTCCTTCCTTCTCCTATTGTGTCATATTTGTAAATCCTTCAATCCTATCCCAAGTTGTTCTTAAGGGGGGATGTTAGTATATTCCGACACATAGGAAATAGTTAAGTATAACTTGGTCTAGTATAGAGTTAGGTAAAGTGTGTTTCTT
>APFE031449045.1:0-13334 GCA_000404065.3 Pinus taeda | reverse complement strand
CAGTAAAACCTAATACCTAAAGCATAAAATGAAAACACTTAACCCTAAACCCTAAACTCCAAACCCCAAATCCTAAAACAAAATTCTAAACCCTAAACCCTAAACTCTAAACCATAAACCACTAACCCTAAACCCTAAATTGTAAACCCTATACCTTAGGTATTTTATATGATTTAAAAAAATGTTTTGTAACTTTTATTTAAATGTTTATTAAAATCATTTACTAAAGCGTTGTAATCCCTAAACCCTAAACTATAAACCCTAAACCCTACACTTAAAACCAAACCATAGAACCGTAGAACCCGAACCCTAAACACTGAACATTTTATACCATTTTAAAAATGGTTTTGTAAGTTTTATTTAAGTGTTTATTAAAAGAATTTACTAAGTTGTTATAAGTCATAAACCCTAAACCCTAAACCTTAAACCCTATAGCCTAAACTCTATAGCCTAATCGTTCTATAACATTTTAAAAGGTGTTTTCTAACTTTTATTTAAGTGTTTATTAAAAGCATTTACGAAAGTGTTATAAACCTTAAAACTTAAACCTTAAAACCTAAACCCTAAACCAAAAAAACCCTAAACAATAAACCCTAAGAATTTTATAAACCTTAAACACTCTACCGTCAACCCTAAACCATCAACCCCAAACCCTAAACCGTAAACCCCAAACCCCAAACCCTAATCCTTAAACCATAATTGCTAAGCATTTTATAAAATTTTAAGAAGCTTTTTGTAAATTTTATTTAAGTTTTTATTAAAAGATTTTACAAAAGTATTATAAACGCTAAATTCAAAACCCTAAACCCTAAATCCCAAACAATAAACCTCAAACCCTTAACTCTAAACCATAAACACTAAGAATTTTATAACATTTTGAAAAGAATTCTCTAGGTTTTATTTAAGTGTTTATTAAAAGCATTTACGCAATTGTTATAAACCCTAAACCCTAAATCCCAAGCATTTTATAACATTTAAAAAACCATTTTGTAACTTTTATTTAAGTGTTTATTAAAAGAATTTACAAAGTGTTATAAACCCTAAACCCTAAGGCCTAAACCTAAAACCCATAATCAAAACCTTAAACCCTAAACCCTAAACCCTAAACATTTTATAACATTTTAAAAACTATTTTGTAACTTTTATTAAGTCTTTATTAAAAGCATTTACTAAGGTCTTATCAACACTAAACTCTAAATCCCAAAGGCCAAACCATAAACACTAAACCCTCAGCATTTTATATCATTTTAAAAAGAATTTTGTAACTTTTATTTAATCCTTGATTAAAACCATTTACTAAAGTCTTATAAACCATAAACCTTGAACAAACCTAAACCCTAGACACCAAACCCCAAACTCTAAACGCTAAACCATAATGAGTTTGTAGCATTTTCAAAATCATTTTGTAACTTTTGTTACAGTGTTTATTAAAATAATTTTGTAACTTTTGTTAGAGTGTTATAAAACCTAAACACTAAACCCTAAACTCTAAACCTGAAACCTAGAACACTAAACCCTAAACCTTAAATCCTAAACTCTAAGCATTTTATAACATTTTAAAATGTGTTTTGTAACTTTTATTTAAGTGTTTATTAAAATTATATATTGAACACTTATAGTCATTAAACATTAAACCCTAAACCCCAAACCCCAAACCCTAAGCATTTTATAACATTTTAAAAATATTTTCTTAACTTTTATTTAAGTGTTTATTAAAAGAATTTATGAAATCCTTATAAACGCTAAATGCTAAAAAATGAAACCTAAACCCTAAAACCCAAACCCTAAATACTAATTATTTTATAACGTTTTGTAACTTTCATTTAAGGGTTTATTAAAAACATTTTCTAAAGTGTTATAAACCCTAAACCCTAAACCTTGAACCTTATACCCTAAACCTTAATCATTTTGTAGCTTTTATTTAATTTTTTTTTAAATAATTTACTAAATTGCTATAAAACCTAAACCTTAAGCTCTAAACACTACTCCTTAGACCCAAAAACTTAAACCCTAAGTATTTTATAACATTTTAAAAAACATTTACTAGATTTTATTTAGGTGTTTATTAAAAACATTTACTAAAGTGTTATAAACCCTAAAACCTAAACCCTAAGCATTTTACAACATTTTCAAAAACGTTTTGTAACTTTTACTTAAGTGTCTATTAAAAGCATTTACTAAACTGTTATAAACCTTAAACCATAAACCCAAAACCCTAAACCCCCAAATGCTAAAACCTAAACCCTAATCATTTTATAACATTTTAAAAAGAATTTCAAAATTTTATTTAAGTGTTTATTAAGTGAATTTACTAAAGTGTTATAAATCCTAAACCGAAATCCCTAAACCCTAAACGGTAATTTTTTTTAATACTTTAAAAAGTGTTATATGCTAATGATTAAAGTCTAAACGATAAAGTGTTTATTTAAAGAATTTACTAAATTGTTATAAACACTAAACCCTAAGCATTTTATTACAATTTAGACAGTGTTTTGTAACATTTTAAAACCATAAACCCTAAAAATTTTATAACATTTTAATACATGTTTTGTAAATTTTTTTAACTATTTATTAAAAGAATTTACTAAAGTGTCATAAATAATAAAACCTAAAACCTACACCCTAAGAATTTTATAAAACTTTAAGAAGAGTTTTGTAACTTTTTTTAAAGTTCTTATTCAAATAATTTACTATGGTGTCCCTCAGAACTAAACCCTAAACCCTAAACTGAAACCCGAAACCCAAAACCCTAATCGCTAAATCCTAAGAATTTTATAACATTTTAAAAACCGTTTTGTAACTTTTATTTAAGTGTTTATTAAAAGCATTTAATAAATTGTTATAAACCCTAAAACCTAAACCCTAAGCCTAAAACCCAAAATCAAAACTCAAAACGCAAAACCCTAAACACTAAGAATTTTATAGCAACATAAAAAAAAAATTGGAACTTTTATTTAAGTCTTTATTAAAAGAATTTACTAAAGCCTTATAAACCCTAAACCCTAAATCCCAAAGGCCAAACAGTAAACACTAAACCTAAAGCATTTTATATCATTTTAAATAGAATTTTGTAACTTTTATTTAAGCCTTGATTAAAACCATTTACTAAAGTATTATAAACGATAAACCCTAACCCTAATCATTTTATAACATTTTAAAAATCATATTGTAGCTTTTATTACAGTGTTTATTAAAATAATTTAGTAAAGCATTATAAACCCTAAACATTGAACCCTAAACTCTATATCCCAAACCCAAAACCACAAATCCTAAGCTCTAAGCATTTTATAACATTTTAAAAATCGTTTTGTAACTTTTATTTAAGTTTTTATCAAAATCACTTACTGAACCCTCATAAACCATAAACCCCAAACCCTAAACCATAAGCATTTTATAACATTTTAAAAATAGTTTTTTAACTTTTATCTTAGTGTTTATTAAAAGAATTTACTAAATCCTTATAAGCCCTAAATCCTATAACATGAACCATAAACCCTAAACACCAAACCATAAATACTAATCATTTTATAGCATTTTAAAAACCGTTTTGTAACTTTCATTTAAGTGTTTATTAAAAGCATTTTCTAAAGTGCTATAAACCCTAAACACTAAACACTAAGCATTTTATACCATTTTGAAAAGTGTTTTGTAACTTTTATCTAACTTTTTATTAAAATAATTTACTAAGTTGTTGTAAACAATAAATCCTAAGCTGTGAACCATAAAACCCAAACCCTAAACCTTATTCCCTAAACCTTAATAATTTTATAAAATTTTAAAAATTGTTTTGTAGCTTTTATTTAAGTGTTTACTAAAATAATTTACTAAAGTGTTATAAAACGTAAACCCTATGTATTTTATAACATTTCAAAAACTGTTTTCTATATTTTATTTAGGTGTGCATTAAAAGAATTTACTAAAGTGTTATAAACCCTAAAACATGAACGCTAATCGTTTTACAACATTTTAAAAAGTGTTTTGTTACTTTTATTTAAGTATTTATCAAAAGAATTTACTAAACTATTATAAACCTTAAGCCATAAGAAAAACCCTAAACCCTAAACCCCAAAACCCTAAACCTAAACCCTAATCATTTTATAACATTTAAAAAATAATTTCAAACTTTTATCCGAGTGGTTATTAAAATAATTTACTAAAGTTTTATAAATCCTAAACCCTACACCCTAAACACTAAATGCTAAACCCTAAACCCCAAACCCCAAACCCTAAACCCTAAAACCTAAAATTTTTATGATCGTTTAAATATAATTTTGTAACTTTTATTTAAGTTTTTATTAAAACAGTTTACTAAGGTGTTATAAAACCTAAACACTAAATCCTAAACCCTAAACCCCAAACTATACACCCTAAACCCTAAACCCTAAACCCTAAAACCCAAACCCTAAACCCTAAACTCTAAACCCTAAAGAATAAACCCTAAACCCTATAAACTAAATGCTAAATCCTAGGCATTTTATAAAATTTTGAAAAGTGTTTTCTAACTTTTACTTAACTTTTTACTGAGAGAATTTACTAAATTTTTAAAAACTATAAACCATACACCCTAAAACCTAAACCCCAAAACCTAAATCCTAAACCATAAACTCTAAACCCCAATCCCTAAACCCTAAACCGTAAACCCTAAGAATTTTAAAACACTTTAAGAAGAATTTTGTAACTTTTATTTAAGTGTTCATTAAAAGAATTTACTGAAGTGTTATAAACCCTAAACCATAAACAAAGAAACATAAACCCTAAACAAAATAACATAAACACTAAACCCAAAAACGTAAACCCTAAACCCTAAATCCAAACCACAAATGCTAAACCCTAAACCCTAAGCATTTTATAACATATGAAAAAATTGTTTTGTAACTCTTATTTAAGTGTTTATTAAAATAATTTACTAAAATGTTGTAGACCCTAAACACTAAACCCTAAACATAAACCCAAAACCCCAAACCTTAAACCCTAAACCCTAAATCCCAAACACTGAATCCTAAACCCTAATCATTTTATAACATTTTAAAAAGTATTTTGAAACTTCTATTTAAGTGTTTATTAAAAGAATTTACTAAAGTCTTATAAACCCTAAACCCTAACCTCCAAACCCAAAACCCAAAACCCTAAATCATAAACCTGAAAATGTAAACCCTAAACATTAAGCCGTAAACCCCAAACCGAGAACATTAAACCCTACCCCCTAAGCATTTTATAATATTTTAAGAAGATTTTTTTAATTTTTTTAAGTGTTCATTAAAAGAATTTACTAAAGTGTCATAAACCCTCAACCCTAAACTGTAAACCACAAACCATAAACCCTAAACCCTAAACTCTAAACCTAAAACCCTAAACCCTAAATCCCAAACCCTAAATCCTAAACTCTAAACCCTAAACACTAAGCATTTTATAACAATTTTAAAAACGTGTTGTAATTTACTAAGTGTTAACTAAAAGAATTTACTAAAGTTTTATAAACCCTAAATCCTAAAATCTAAACCATAAAACCTAAAAGATAAACCACCCTAAACCCTAAACCCCAAACCCTGAATGCCAAACCCTAAACCCTAATCATTTATTAACATTTAAAAATCATTTTATATCTTTTATTACAATGTTTATTAAAATAATTTACTAAAGTGTTATAAAACCTAAGCACTAAACCCTTAACTCTAAACCGCAAACCTGAAACCATAAACCCTAAACCTTAAATCGTAAACTCCACGCATTTTATAACATTTTCAAAAGTATTTTGTAACTTTTATTTAAGTTCTTATTAAAATCATTTACTAAACCCTTCTAAACCTTAAACCCAAACCCTAAACCCTAAGCATTTTATAACATTTCAAAAATGAGTTTTTTAACTTTTATTTAAGAGTTTATTAAGAGAATTTACTAAATCCTTATAAACCCAAAATCCTAAAACATGAACCGTAAACCCTAAAGCCAAAAACCTAAACCCTAAACCTTAAAACCTAAAGCCTATGTATTTTACAACATTTTGAAAAGTGTTTTGTAACTTTTCGTTAAAATAATTTTCTAAATTTTTATAAACCCCAAACCCCATACCCTATACCCTAAACCATAATCACTTTATAACATTTTAAATTTTGTTTTGTAACTTTTATTTAAGTGTTTAGAAAAAGCATTTACTAAAGTGTGATAAACCTTAAACCTTAAACCTTAAACCCTAAACCCTAAGCCGCCAAACCCTAAAACCTAAACACTAATCATTTTATAACATTTTAAAAATAATTTTAAAATTTTATTTAAGTTTCCATTAAAAGAATTTACTAAAGTGTTATAAATCCTAAACCCCAAACCATAAACCATAAACCATAAACCCTAAACCATAAACCCCAAAAGCTAATTTTTTTCTAATATTTTAAAAATATTTTTGTAACATTAGTGTTATAAAACCTAAACCATAAACTCAAAAACCTAAATCCCAAACCGTAAACCCCAAAGAGTAAACACTAAACACTAAGAATTTTATAACATTTTACAAATCGTTCAATAACTTTTATTTGTCTTTATTAAAATAATTTACTGAAGTGTTATAAATCCTAAACCCTAAATTTCAAACCCCAAATCCTATATCCTTATGCTTAAAGCCTAAAGGATAAACCCTAAAATCATTTACTAAGGTCTTATAAACCCTAAACCCTAAAGACTAAAGCTTGAGAGCATTTACTAAGGTATTATAAACTCTAAACCCTAAACTCCAAAACCTAAACCCTAAACCCTAAGCCCTAAACCCCAAACCCTAAAACCTAATGATTTTATAACATTTTAAAAAGTGTTTTGTAACTCTTATTTAAGTGTTTACTAAAACCATTTACTAAATTTCTATAAACCCTCAACCCCTAATCCCTATACCCTTAACCTTAATCCCCAAACTCTAACATGTAAAAATCCTAACAAATCCATAAACCAAAAAAAACGCTAAACCATAAAAACTGTTTTTGAGCTTTTTTATAAGTGTTCATTAAAATAATTTATTAAAGCATTATAAACCATAAACCCTAAACCCTAATACCAAACCCCTAACATAAACCCTAAACCCTAAACCATAAGCACTTTATAACATTTTAAACCCCAAACCTTAAACGGTAAGTATTTTATACTATTTTAACAAGCATTTGTAACTTTTTCGAAGTGTTTATTTAAAGAATTTACTAAATTGTTATAAACCCTAAGCACTAAACATTTTATAACATTCTAATAATAATTTTGTAACTTTTTTGAAGTGTTTATTAAAAGCATTTACTAAAGTGTTATAAACCCTAAACCCTAAAACCTACACACTAAGAATTTTATAAAATTTTAAGAAGAGTTTTGTAACCTTTTTTAAATTTTAATAAAAGAACTTACTAAGGTGTCCCTCAAACATAAACCCTAAGAATTTTATAACCTTTTAGTAAGTGTTTTGTAACTTTTTTCTAACTGTTTATTAAAAGGATTTAGTAAAGTTTTATAAATCCTAAACCATAAACTCTAAACCCTAATCATTTTATAACATTTTAATCCCTAAACCCTGAGGATTTTATAACATTTTAAAAAGTATTTTGTAACCATTTTTTAAGTGTTTATTATTAGAATTTATTCAAGTTTTATAAGACATAAACCATAAAACCTAAAACCTAAACACTATGCATTTTATAACATTTTAAAAAGTGTTTTGTAACTTTTTAAAGTGTTTATAAAAACAATTTTATAAACATTTTAATCCCTAAACCTAAATACTAAACCGTAAGCATTTTATAACATTTTAAACCCAAAACGCTAAACCCTAAAGCCTAAACTCTACACCCTAAGTATTTTATAACATTTTCACAAGCGTTTTCTTACTTTTTTTAAGTGTTAATTAAAATTATTTACTAAGGTGTTATAGAATTTTAAATCCTAAACCCTAAATCCTAAGTATTTTATAACATTTTAACAAGTGTTTTGTAACTTTTTTTATGTTCTTATTAAAAGAATTTATCAAAGTGTTATAAATGCCAAACCCGAACCATAAACCCTATCCCTAAACACTAATAATTTTATAATTTTTAAAATACATTTTTGTAATCTTTTTAAGTGTTTATTATAAGCATTTAACAAAATGCTATAACCCTGAACATGAAACCGTAAGCATTCTATAAAATTTTAACAAGAGTTTTGTAACTTTTATTTAAGTGTTTATTAAAATAATTTTTTAAAGTGTTAAAAACCCTAAAAATAAACCATAAACCCTAAACACTAAACCAGAAACCCAAAACCCGAAACCCCAAACCGTAGACCCTAAAACCTAAACATTTTATGATCAATTAAAAATAATTTTGTAACTTTTATTTAAGTGTTTATTAAACAATTTACTAAGTTGTTATAAAACCTAAACCCTAAACCCTAAACCCCAAACCCTAAACCCTAAACCCTAAACCCTAAACCCCAAACCCCAAACCGTAAACCCCAAATCCCAAACCCTAAACCCTAAACACTAAACAATGAACCCTAAACCCTACAAACTAAACCGTAAACCATAGGCATTTTATAACATTTTTAAAAGCTTTTTGTAACTTCTATTTAAGTTTTTATTAAAATAATTTACTAAAATGTTATAAACCTTCAAACATACACCTAAAACCTAAACCCCAGAACCTAAACCCTAAATCCAAAACCCCAATACCTAAACACTAAAACATAAACCCTACGATTCTTATAACAATTTAACAAGAATTTTGTAACTTTTATTTGTGTTTATTAAAAGAATTTACTGAAGTGTTATAAACCCTAAACCATAAACAAAAGACTATAAGCCCTAAACACAAAAACATAAACCTTAAACCTCGAAACCCGAACCCTAAACCCTAAACCCCAAACCCCAAACCCTAAATCCTAAACCCTGAACCCTGAACCCTATATCATAACCATTTCATAACATTTTAAATTTTTTTTAGTAACTTTTATTTAAGTGTTGATTAAAAGCATTTACCAAAATTTTGTAGACCCTAAACATTAAACCCTAAATCTAACCCCAAAATCCCAAACCTTAAACCCTAAACCCTAAACCCTAAATCCCAAACCCTAAACCCTAAACTCTAATCATTTTATAACATTTTAGAAATTATTTTGAATATTTTATTTATTTTTTTATTAAAATAATTTACTAAAGTCTTATAAACCCTAAACCCTAAACCTTAAACCTAAACCCCATACCGAGAACATTAAACCGTAAAGCCTAAGAATTTTATACCATTTTAAAAGGTGTTTCTTGATTATTATTTAAGTGCTTATTAAAAGAATTCACTAAAGTGTTATAAACCCTCAAACCTAAACTATAAACGAGAAACCATAAACCCCAAACCCTAAACTCTAAACGTTAAACCCTAAACCCTAAACCCTAAACTCTAAATGCTAAGCCTCGATAATTTTATACTATTTTAAAAAACATATTGTAACTTCTATTTAAGTGTTTATTAAAAATCATTAACTAAAGTGTTGTAAACCCTAAACGTTAAACTCTAAACACCAAACCCAGACCATAAACCCTAAACCCTAAACCCTAAGCATTTTATAATATCTTAAAAAAAATTCAAACTTTTATTTAAGTGTTTATTAAGAGGATTTACTAAAGTCTTATAATCCATACACTCTTAACCCTAAACCATAAGAAATTTATAACATTTAAAAAAAAAAAATAACTTTTATTTAAGTGTTTATTATAAGAATTTACTAAAGTCTTAAAAACCCTAAACCGTAAGAATTTTATACCATTCTAAAAAGAGTTTTGTAACTTTTAATTAATTTTTTATGAAAATAATTGACTAAGGTGTAAACCCTAAACCGAAAAACCTACACCCTAAATGCTAAACCCAAGCCTTTTATAGCATTTCAAAAAGCATTTTGTAACTTTTATTTAAGTGTTTATTAAAAAAATTTACTAAAGTGTTATAATACCTTATAACCTAAAACCTAAACACTAAGCATTTCATAACATTTTAAAAATTGTTTTGTAACTTTTCTTACATGTTTATTAAAAGAATTTACTAAGGTGTTATAAACTTTAAACCCTAATCCCTAAAACCTAAACCCTATTTATAACATTTTAAAGAGTGTTTTGTAACTTTTATTTAAGTGTAAACCAAAACCATTTACTGAAGTGTTATAAACCCTAATCCTTGAGCACTAAAGCCTAAGAATTTTACAACATTTTAAAAACTATTTGCAACTTTTATTTAAGTGCTTATTGAAAAAAATTACGAGAATGTTATAAACCATAAATCATAAACCCTAAACCCCAAATCCTAATCCCTAAACCATAAACCCTAAGAATTTTAGGAGTATATATAATAAGCGAAGACCACACTTGGCTATGTGAGTGTAAGAGGAAAATAATTGTGGCACATGAGATACCCCGACCTTTTTTTTTCCACCCTTCTTCATAAACCTATTTCCTTTTATTTATTTTTCTTTATAACTCCTCGAGGCTCAACAAGATGAATGTGTTATGTGTAATATGTAGCAGCAGATACCCCATTAAGGTCATGTGGTTCATCCTTAGACCCTAAACCATAAACCGTAAACCGTAAACCGTTAACCTAAAACCCCAAACCCCAAACCATAAACCAAAAACCCCAAACCCTAAACACTAAATCCTAAGTGTTTTATAACATTTTAAAAAGTGTTTTGTAACTTTTATTTTAAGTGTTTATTAAAACAATTACTAAGGTGTTATAAACTCAAAACCATGAACTCTAAACCCAAAATAGAAAATCTTAAAACTTAAACCCTACACATTTTATAGTGTTATAAACCCTTAACTATGAAACCCAATCCCTAAGCCCTAAACTGAAAATGCTTAAACCCTAGACCCCAAACCCTAGACAATTTATAATAATTTTAAAAACGTTTTGTAACTTTTATTTAATTGATTACTAAAAACATTT
The DNA here is from genome assembly GCA_000404065.3 of Pinus taeda. Taxonomy (NCBI): domain Eukaryota; kingdom Viridiplantae; phylum Streptophyta; class Pinopsida; order Pinales; family Pinaceae; genus Pinus; species Pinus taeda. The sequence goes on along the minus strand of APFE031449045.1, from coordinate 2,403 downwards.
ACTAAAATGCTATAAACCTTAAACCCTAAACTCTAAACCATAGACCCCTAACCCTAAACTCTATACCCTATACTTAAAACCCTAAAACCCATACCCTAAACCCTCCACATTTTATAGCATTTTAAAAATGGTTTTGTAACTTTTATAAGTGTTTATTAAAATAATCTACTAAAGTGTTATAAACCATCAATCCTAAACCCTAAACCCTAAACCTTATAGCTTGAATCCTATACTCTAATCATTTTATAACATTTTAAAAAGTGTTATGTAACTTTTATTTTAGTGTTTATTAAAAGAATTTACTAAAGTGTTATAAACCTTAAACCGTAAACCATACACCCTCAACACCAAACCCTAGGAAGAGATCAATAGGTTAAAGGCTCATCTCTCTAGGATGTTTGATATGAAGGATATTGGAGCAGTAAAACACATCTTGGGCATGGAGATACATAGAGACAGGAAAAATGGTAAGCTTTGGTTATCATAACAGAAGTATGTGGAAAAAGTACTTGGAATGCTCTATATGAAGAATGTGAAACCTATTAATGTTCCATTAGGTTACCATTTTAAGCTTTCTTCGGTTTTGAGACCTAGAACAGATGAAGAAAAGCAATATATGTCTCATGTACCATATGAAAATGTTGTAGGCAACTTAATGTATGTGATGGTATCCACAAGACCTCACATTTCACATGCAATTACAGTTGTCGGTAGGTTCACGGCAAATCTAGGTGAGGAACATTGACGAGTAGTGAAATGGGTGCTTCGATATCTAAGATGCACAAGTAACCATTGCGTCATCTTTAATGGTAGTGAAGGATCAGTGAAGGGATATGTAGATGCTGATTATGCAAGTGATTTAGACAAAATAAGATGTACTATAGGTTATGTCTTCACTTTCGTAGGTGGAACAATTAGTTGGATGTCAAAGCTTCAAGAAATAGTTGTGTTTTCCACTACCATCCCTTGCCCGTTGGATGTTTCCTTGACACCCTGTTAGGGTTTTACCACATAAATCCTAAGTTTTACTTGTGTGGTTGTGTTCAGTTGCATTTTCTTTCTTGTTTTATAACCTCCCCTAACTACATAAACTAGCCTAACCTACCCTACTCTACTCTAACCTAGCCAAACTTAGCCTAACCTAGCATAACCTGCTCTAGCCTAGCCTAAACTAGCCTACCCTAGCCTATTCTATCATAGCCTAAGCTACTATAGCCTAGACTAGTCTAGCATCCTCTATCCTAACCTACTCTAGCCTACCCTAACGTAGCCTAAAATACTCTAGCGTAACCTCATCTATCCTAACCCACACTAAACTACACTAGCCTAGCCTAACCTAGCCTCACCTACTCTAGCTTAGCCTAAACTAGCCTACCCTACTCTACCATAGCATAACCAACTCTAGCCTAAACTACCCTAGCTTAGCCTAGCCTACTCTAGTCTTTGCTAGCCTAGCCCATAGCCTACTCTGGCCTAGCCTAGCCTGACCTATTCTAGCCTAGCTTAACCTACCTTAGACTAGCCTAGAATTGTTTACACTAGCCTACCCTAGCCCAGCCTAGCCTAATATACCCTATCCTACTCTAGCATACTCTAACCTAGTCGAGCCCAGCCTAGCCTAATCTAGCATAGCCTAACCTACTCTTTCCTTGCATAACCTAGACTATATTACTCCAACCTACCCTACTCTAGCCTAGCCTAGCCTAGACTACTCTACCCTACCCTAGCTTACGCTAGCCTAGCCTAACCTACTTTAGTGTGGCTTAACCTAGCCTAACCTACTCTATCCTAAACTAACCTAGCTACCTAAACTAACGTACCATACTCTAGCCAATTATAGCCTACCTTAGCCTACTCTAGCCTAGCCTAGCCTAGCTCAACCTAGCCTAACCTAACCTAACCTATGTTAGCCTAACGTAACCTAAGCTAGCCTAGCCCAACCTAGCTTAGCCTAACCTAACCTAGCCTACCCTATCCTAGCATAACCTAAGCTAACCTAACCTAATGTATCGAAACCTAACCTAACCTAACTTAACATAGCCTAACCTTTCCTAGCCTAGCCTAATGTAACCTAACCTTGCCTTGCCTTGCCCAGCCTAACCTAGTCTTTAGTAGCCCATGCTAGGATACTCTAACTTACCTTAGTCTAATGTATATTAGCCTAGGCAAGTCTACTCTAGCTTACCCTAGTCTACTATAGTGTAGCCTATCCTATTTTTGTCTAGCCCACCCTAGCTTATACTAACCTAGCATAACCTAATCTATCAAAACCTACTCTTTCCTAGCATAGCCTAGTCTAACCTAGATGACCCTAACCTACTGTAGGCTAACCTAGCCTAACCTAGCCTACCCTAGCCTACTCTATCCTTGCTTAGCCTTGCCTAGCCTAGCCTAGCCTAGTCT
>APFE031449040.1:0-15819 GCA_000404065.3 Pinus taeda | reverse complement strand
TGTGGCTTAACTAAGTATGCCCAATAGCACTCCCAATTCAACCTGTTCAAAGCCTGAATTGCTTTTCCCTTTTCCTGCGCCTTCTCTTTCCATTCTGCCTCTATTCGTGACTTGTTTGGTAGGTATCCCGAGGTGGTTTCTGAAATTAAGTTAGCTCTGTTTAAATTTTCATTTACACAGTCTATAAGAACACTTGCCCGTGTCGCTGCTGCCTCTGCCGCCTGTTCTGCCTACTTGATTTGATCGTCCCATTCGTTGAAGAGCAATTCTTTATGGCTTTCGTTTATTCTGGGTGCATTTGCTCTCTTGCCTTCCTCTCCATTCTGCCAAGCTATATACTCTGTCACTCGTCTGTCAACCTGATCGTAATCACTTCGCAGATCTGTCACTTCATCGGTGAGTTTGTCGCTCAGCTCGCAATAGTGACTCCACTGCGATATTTTTCATCCCAACTCTTCCTATTGCTGCAAAAGTTGCTCATTTAAGCTAGTAGACTCCGAGATGAATTCAGAAAGCTTGGGCTCATCTTTGTGTATTTCTTGTAAAGCTTGCAACTGCTTTCCTTCTTCGTCCAGGTTTTTCTGATAATTTATCTGCATTTGCCAAAAATATTCTTGTAGTTTCTCGAGTTGTTTGGACGCTTCATTGCTGGCATTGGCCTGTTGCAGCTGTAGTTGCAGTAGCTGTATATGGTTTTCTTGCTCCCTCAATAGTTGATGAACTTCAGACACCTTGTCGATAGTCGCAGAAGCGTACGCTCCTGCGATTTGAGACAATTTCGTGAGATTTTCCATTGGGTTGCTGTTAGGGTCTTTCCATAAGACGTCTAAATGTTCGGTGTCCTGTGACAACGTATTCTCTAGATTTCTCTTCTTTCTTTGCCTCCTCGCCACTTCTTTATGTTGAGGACTATAGAACACGTCTAGTGGGGGAATTTCCTCTACACTAAGTAGGAGCTCAGAAGGCGGAGCGATATGACTGTGTTCTGCTTCTGAGACACTACCGACCATGGTTGAAACCATTTCCTGTGTTACCTACGCATCGCTTACAGGCATTCTTGGGACTTGCCCTTCAAGGTTGATTATCTCGTTGAATTTTTCCCACTCTTTATCGAGCTCTATCGTGACGAGCGATGATGTAGTGACGGGAGGAGGGACATTTCTTAGTGAGGAAGCGATAACTTGTAGTTGCGACATGGCACTTGACTGAGCAGTATCCTTGGCCGCTTCTCCGACTTTCCCTTGGTCACTTGCAGACTTTTTAGAACGTTCGGGTGTTCCTTGAACAACGTCAGATTTGGATTTGGAAGAACTGGAGTTTCCTCTGAGGCTGACACATGGAGTAGGCTCTCTGGCGAGTGGTTGTAGCTTTTCTAGAGGAATGTTGGCTAGCCTTCTTTCTCTGAATAACAAAATATTTCGAGGTCATCTGGGGATAACCTCGACTTAGCTTCTCGCAAGACTTCCTGGAATGAACTTTTATTTTGAGACAAGTCATCAAATAAATCCTTCTTTCCGGTGAACACTTTTATTCTGACACTTATAGTGAAATCATGGGAAACATTATTTAGGTTAAAAGGTCGAGTGGGGAATTTAAATAATTGTAGGGACGTCACATTCCCTACTTCAGCAAAAGCATGTCCTAAATCGAATAATGAGATGGCCCCACAAGCTACAAGAGACTGAGGCCATATGGCCTTCTTCTTGTCTTTTAACTCTTTGGTTAGGCCGCCTTCCGAGCAAGTCTGATAGGCGATTTCCCTAGCCAAAAGCTTGTCGGGGACATACAGAGGTAGGACATGTGGAGGTACAACGCTCCCAAACACTCTGATATAAGTGAACCATTCTTCCCCGAACCATCTTATGACGGGGATGATGTTTATTTGCGCTTCGGGTGAGCACCTCGGGGGTTCTTCACCATACATCATCCTATATAGGGGTAAAATGAGCCCGTGGAAAATCTTATAGAAGTGAGGGGAAAACTGTGAATCCCATAATACTTTGTGGTAAACATGAATAGGCGACGGGTCTTGGGTAGTCCATTTCCAACCCATAGTTAGAAATTTAGATACATAGCAAATAGAATCCATAATGTAAGCATGCAGACAAAACGGAGGATAGACCCTTTGTGACGAGGATCTCTTAGAACGGTAATTCATGACAGCAGTGAAGAAATTATATGAAAATATTTTGGCCCAATCTACGAGATCGGCATTTGTGGCAGCTTCTATGAGTGGTAGCCATTCAGATGAAAATTTATTTATGTGTGGCATCCCAAACAGCCTGCAGAGCATGGCTGCAGCAAAACAATATGGAGAGGTGAGAGAACTTGTGCTATACTTACCATTTTTATCCTTTTTTAGCGGCTCCTCTCTTCTGGTCCATTCTTTAGTGGTTTCTGCCAGGTTTGGGTTCTCTGCTGCAAATTTCTGGACAAATTGCGTATTCTAGGTCGTCTCAGGCTCCAGAAGATGATACATAAGCTTTAAGTCTTGCGCGGCGAATGATCCTATGAGCCCATGCCCTGGAGCCTTGAATTGTCTTCCTTGTAACTCTACATTGTCGAGTATCCATTTGATCATATCTGTATACGGCAATATCTTGGGTCTAGCTGTTATTCGATGGAGAAATGAACAAGCCAACTCTTCTAAGGATTCCTCAGAAGAGTTTGGCGATCCCGCGACGCTATCGGCCTTCATTACTCTGGGATTTTCCTCCTCCAGCGGCCTATACATGCCTTCCCAGGTTGAAATTCCTGCGTCCCTGTTGCATGCAGTGTCTGTGTACAAGGGCGCCATCTCCATTGCCTTTTCCTTTGCCTTGGAGCCTTGGGCATTATTCTTCTTTCCCATTTCCTTCTGCGTTCGGCTTTTTGAATGTTCTTATCTCCTAGTTCCTGCAGATTATAAGCGAGGTGGAAATGGCTGATTGAGAAAGGTGATGGGAGAGTTTTAAATGCAACTGATATACTAAATATGCTACCTTACGTGAAACAATTCTTCAGCAAAGCACGCATCTTTATTTCATTAAATAACTGACAACTAACCCACTTACTATCATTAAAAGCACATGATTTGAATTCAGATTATGGTAAGTGGTCTATCTTTGAATTCCGTGCCCGAAAGGTTTGTGGTTAAATGATTCATGATTCGCTTTATGCTCTATCGAAGATCGTGCCATCGCAAGGCGCGCTTATCGCAAATCGCCAGATTGCAGAATGTGTCATCGTGGCGATCGCAATATCGCAGGTCGCAACATCGCGGGTCGCAGGAGTTTGATGTTTGTTAAGTATTTCCATTTCATTTCTACGATGTGCGATCTTACGATCGGCATTATCGCAGATCGGGAGATTTTGAGGTTTTTCCTTATGGACACTACTTATTGCGACGCGACGTTAGGCTTAACGTTGGGGGGCCTTGCGCATTAATGCAATTTCTTAAAGACCTTTTCCCCATCGCAGACATAGGTGAAAATATTTGAAAGACTGCTTTTAAGCCTGCGATGGCATCTTTAGTTTGAAGAAGGAAAATTTGATTTTTTCTCAAAATTATACTAGGGGTCCCCTATTCATTTAGTATTTTGGGTAGATAGTTAAATGAAAAAGGGGGGGTTGTTGCTGGCCACAACAGTAGGCTAGGTCAATTTTTTCCTTCAAGTTTGTATGTTTAACATTTTTTCATGCCATTAATGATTTTGAGAAGTCTCGGGAAGTGGTCTAGAGGTTGACCTAGAATTGAGGCTCAGATCTCAGGACTGCACTCTCTAAAATTGTCAATTTAGGTCACAACCAAACAGAGACAGGCTTGCAAGTATGGTTGGAGGCCTTCAACCACATGGATTCCTTGTCATGCATGTAGTTGGGGGTTAAGTTGTGTAAAATGATCCCCAATTCAGCGTTTGATCACTTGGGGTGGTTCTTTGGCCCTTGAGTGCCCCTGTAGCCCTGTGGAATTTTGTGAGTTGTCAGTAGGTGGTCAATTGTAGCCCCCACTTGCTTAATTGGAGCTAGGAGGTCAGGTCATGTCATAGTAACTTGTCATCTCATGTTTACCCTAGCAGGTTGGTAAAATTGGGTAAATATGGGAGGGATGGTTAGAAATTGGTATCAGAGCTTCTAGATTCAAGCACTTAGACTAGATGGGCATAATGTGTTTGTCATGAATGCATGTTAGTTTCCTATGTGTTTTTAATGCATGCATTGTGATGATCATTTTTGCAATTGTGTCGTCATCTAGAGGTTGATGTTGAGATGATTGATATGTTGATTTCATTATATATACATATGTTGTGCTAGTTCGGATTGATTTTGCAAAAGATATAGCCTCCCCTAAACCACATTGAGGTATGTTTAATCATGTTTATATTTGGTTTATCTGATATGGTATGTTTGAAGGAAGTAGAAGATCAAGATGACAAGAAAAATGGTGGACTTCAATTCATGTGATTATCCCTACATATTATATGTAACCAACCCTCGCATATTTACCCAATTTCACTGGATTTCTTCGGTAAACGTGAGATGAAGGGTTATATGACATGACCCGAACTCCTAGCTCGAGTTAAGTAAGTAGGGCCTACAAATTGACGAAAAAATGACAACCCACATCCCTTGGGGCTACAGGACACTCAGGGCCCAAATGACCACCCTAGGTTACCAAGCGCTGAGTTGGGGCTGCATTTCTCATAATTTAACCCCCATCTTCATGCAAGTCAACTCCTACTTGTGGTTATAGGCCTCCAACTACATGCACAACAATACCTAAGCGCGGTTGTTACCCAAATTGTCCAGTTTAGAGCATGTGGTCCTAGGACCAGTGCCACCTTTTTAGGTCAGCCTCCATACCACTACGGATAATTTCTTGAAACTTCTGAAAATCATAGAAGAAATGACAATAAGGCTAAACACATAAACTTGAGTCATAAAATTGACCTAGACAGATCAGAACATACTAGACATATCATCAAACACATGGAAAACATATAAGCTATAGGTCATGAATGCATATATATTGATGATAAATTGATAGTCTTCACTTGATACTTATCGATAAGGCTCTAAACATTCTCTAGTCAGCTACAATAACAATTTTTATTCCATGCATTCATCAAACTGATCAATAGCTAAACAATTCACGACAATAGTCATAGAAGATACACATCATATGAACAACATATAACCATAAAATAACCAACATATAAACCATGGAAACCCAACAATAATATCGCCAACGCATTTCCAACAACTATACATGAATCATAATAGAATAATAACTCTTATTAAAATACAAACATACCAACCAAGTCAGGGACTTCCACGTACCACTTGAGCATAGATTGGGCTGAACCGAATCTATCTTTCATCTAATCACCCCCATGCCATATTCCAACTGTGAATTTGGGATCTCATGGAATAACAAAAACAAAACAAAACTAGGGATTCCAAAGGTAAAACCACCTCAACCCTCAACTAGTGATTCCGCCTCATGGCCAAACATCACTAACACCAACCAGATCAGTCTCTAGCCAAGTTGTCTAGGGATTCAAGAAATTGTAACTCAACCCATAAACTTTTCGGGCTCTAGATAATTTGTCCAACCAAGTTACGAGGATTAGGAAATCAATCCACCAAGGGCTCCAAAGTGTTTGTCCCAACCTAGCCTCCAGGACTAGTAACTCAACCCAAGTTTTTCCATGGATTCTATGGCATTTGTTCTGGCCCATAGCTATAAGGAATTATGAGCACCAATTAGAAAACATTCAAGCAGGCAAACCCACAACACCATGGTTATCCAGGAAATGGAAAAGCAAGGCTAAAGCCACTGTCGATCTAGAAAATTCTCCATGCCAATGATAGAACATAACCAGGTAATCACTTACATATGTCATGCATCCATAAATCATCAAGGAAATCACACATGCAACCTGTTACCTACAAAGAAATCATGTTGCAGTTGTTGATCCACATGTTCCCTTGTGCTTTCCTACTTTCCTTTTCCTTCTTTCTCCAATCCACGTGAAACTAGAGTACTCCAAGGATGCTCCAAGAATGCTCTAAGATTTCTGTAAGTGTGCAAGAGTATGAGAGAATGAAAGAATATAAGAGAACTCCAAGCTAAAACTAACAAAAGACCATGAGTTGATCCTCATAAGCCTTTTTATGATTAAGGCCTATATTTTCTACATTTTCCTTCACTTTTCCTAGAATTTTGCTAACATGAAAATATGCGACCTTTCATCTCCCTTTCCTCCTATATTCCTTCATTTTCATAAATAAAATGTCAATTAATGCCTCTTTTTCTTTTTGAGTTCTATTGGTAATTCCCTTAACTATAATAAACCAAAAGGGACACCCTTTCCCACCACTCAGCTTGGAATACGTGTCCCATGACCTTGGTCTTATATTTTTTACATAGAAAATCAATGAGAGGTTGTTACAAACCCCTCCCCCTTAGGGGAACATTGTCCTTAGTGTTCTATGACACCTATAACCAACAAACCACTTGAAACAAAAAATTACTTCCTATGGAGCTTTATAACACAACTCGTTGCAGTATTTACATTGACATCCTATTGAAAACATGAGAATCATACCATTCATTGGAGCTTTATGACACAACTCATTATGGTATTCACAATAACAACCACATATACACTTATGTGCATTTCCTTCAACTAGTAAATAAACATAATGTTCATGGAGCTTTATAACTATAGCTTGATACAACATTTACAATAATATACAAATATACATATGCACATTTTCTCTAACCAGCAAATAATAGGATATGATGCCTACATCACCAACAATAAAATCCAAAGGCTCACACCTCCACCCTCAAAGTAATACTAGGATTCACCTCCTCCCCAAAATGTCCAAAATCCACTGCCAAAGTCAAACCTATATCCAATGCCCAACGTTATGATCCTTGTGCTACATGTTCCCTCAGTGAACAATTATCGACTCATTGTTCTAGGGCACACCCATAATATGCTTCTGATTCCATCTGGAAATGATAATGACAAAAAAAAAATTCATTCCCCAAACTTCCCTTCTCTACTACATAGTCCCTCAGCAAATTCGATCACCCTCTTTCATGTAGTCACACAGATTACAAGTTTCGTTGACATCCCCTTCTTTACTACACAGTCCCTTGGGTGATCCATCTCTTGGCAAGGTTTTCTCACATCGGAAGGTCCAAAAACCAAGTCATATCCATGCCGCAAAACCATCATATTAGTCATAGCATGTTCATGGAAATCAGGACACTATTAGGTACTACTATCCCACAATGGCCCTACTCCTGATACTGTTACATGTTCCAATTCCTTTTAGTACTACCGCTAGTTCTTGCAACCATTTCCAACCAACCAAACTCAACATTTTCAACCATGATTTCCTATACCAATCACATAACTTCCATTATATTTAAAAGGAATTCAAATAAATTCAAATCATACATCATTGGTGGCCCTTCAACAAGGCATATTTTCAATTATGTTTACTTCCTGTCACAACAAGTCAAACTATCTCTTCGATCAAATCATCATGTATAAACATATCACATGCTGTTAGCTCAAAACACAACCATCATACATCAAAATCATATATCACATGAAACCATCATAAACCAGAATAATAGATCACATCATGGAAAATTTTAGGGGCTAATATTTGCAATTAGGCTAATTTTCCATTTTTTTCCAAAAAACGATTCGCCAATTTCTATTTTTTTTAAAACTCATTCGCCCCAATTTTATAGGATAAGTTTATTTTATCTTGAAAATCGCCAAATTTATATAGTGACTATATATAATAATCATTAGAAATTTGAATATTTTTTCCAAACTTTTACATTTTGCATATTAGGTACTAATAACATTCGCTAAAGTTTTTAAAATTTAAGATATATTTACATCCTTACAATTTTCCGTGGCTCACATGCATGATAAAAACTGAAATAAAATATTGATACTTATCCTTCAATTGGTCCTTTGCTTCTATCATTATTCTTTGTCCTTTTTGTACACACATTGAATTAGGTGCCACACCCGGAAAGTGCCTAGTGTTTTATTTTCTTCAGTCACATACACACAGTGTACATCACATGCATACACCCACACATGGTGTGCCACACAGTACATACACCTACATCCGATGTACAAGAAAACACATACACCTACAGTTGATGCACAACACAATAAATCTATGTACACAAAGTACAACATAACGAATGCACACATCATGATGAAACAGATGCACAATACCTGTAACATAGTACCACATGTGCACAAAAAAACATGCACAACATGTACACAATACCACATGTACAACATGTATACAACACCACATTTACAACATGTACTCAACACCACATTTACAAAATGCCTCACATACAACATGCACACAACACTAAATGCACACAATGCCACATGCACAACATCTACACAACACCACATGTACACAACATGTAGAAAACATCACATGTACACAACACCACCTACACAATGTGTACACAACACCACCTGCACAATCGGTACACAACACCACCTGCACAACTTGTACACAACACCACATGAACACAACACCACATATACAACATGTACACATCACGACATGCACACAAGACCACATGTACAACATGTACACAACACCACGTGTACATAGCACCACATGTACCACATGTACACAACACCATATATACACAACACCATATGTACAATATGTTGCTCGCATCATATGTACTCAACACCTCATACACAAAATGTACACAACACCTTTTGTACATAGCACCACATATATGACATGCACACAAAACCTTCTGTTCATAGAAACACATATACAACATGTACAACCTATACACAATAGTATTATTGCACATCCAAAGACCACACAAACTCTACCAAGCAACCTTTCTTCTATTGTCTTTCCATTATCCATGCTTATCCAAACATCCCACATGTCACATTGCTTTCATTCATCTGATGTATCCCTTAGCATAGCCTTTCCATAATACAAACATAAGAATAGTATAATCATATAATATTAATCATATCCACATGATACTAACCTCATAAATCTATTAGGGCTACTCTTTCTACTTGATTTCTCATAATACCAAGAGCCTCTTCATGTCATTCACCTGCATAAGGAATCATTCCTCCACAAGGATGATCCCTAATGACCCTGTTAGACAACGACATACATAGATACATATATACATATAAACATTAGCATAAAGCAATCACGATACCTCACGACCCTGTCATACAACAACATACATACATACATATATACATATACAGACATCACTATAATCATGATCATAACATAATTACCAGATATCATGAGTTCAAGATTAATAAAACTCCCTTTATTTGTGCAACACATGCACAACATTGAGGACAACAATTTCCAACATAGCCAAGGCATATGATGCCTCGAATCCATTTACTTGACCATTCATATTACCTTTCTCATGATTGTCCCACCATCGTGATTTACATCAATGGACCCAACCAATCCAAATAATTATCATATTAGTCCCTTATACATGCATTGGCTTGATCCAGTTCTTACATTACCTATTGGGTTTCATTCAGATCTCCCCGAGCCCCATTGACCTTACTCTTTCCCCAACTAATTCTCAATACCCTAAAAACATAAAAGGCAAGAAAAATAAATAAACAAGAATAAAACCATGAAAAAGAAATAGAAATATGAAATTGGAAACAAAGTGGCATGGCCATGCACCAGACATAAACAAAACTGCAATCCAAGCATGAACAAATCACAAAATACCAAAAGCACAAAACTAGAAACAAACACCATGACTTAATCCCCATGGGTTCCTAATAATTCCAAAGGAAATCTCAACTTGAGCCTTTTTCAATATTTCATGGTAGTCTCTTTTGCCATGTAATTCCCTACATCATACTGTCATAAACACATTATTTTCAATACATAAATAAACATAACAATATATCGATTACCTTACCTTATTGTCCCAAACACGCTACCTTGTAACTAAACACGTACTTATATCATATCTCAAGGGACTCCAATTCTCTTGACGAATTCAACTATCACTAGAAAGTAGTTGTTATACCTGTCAAATACATGTTTAGGAATATAACACATATCTACATAATGTGAGACAAAATCAAGGTTAATAAGACTTATTGTATTCATGCAAAGCCCTCATTCGTTTGGAATTGCGGTTTCCAAACATATCTAAAGAAATTCTCACCCAATTCCTTTCTTTTACCTTTTACCTTGATGCAATTGAGTCTTATTAGGTGCTACCACATCACCCAGTTATTAGCTATATAAACAAAGAAATTGTTACCTTGTCACACTGATACCAAGCATGTTTCCCTGCAATTGTTCACACATGTCATTCACATGTTATAAATATTAAGACACCATGTCTATTAACTTTGAAATAAGCCTTTACCAAGACTGACATCAATGTCATAATCAATAGTCAACTCACAGTCATTAATCATAATACTATAACTAGCACCCACTTATACTCAAGTACCTATCAATTGTCTTAGTACATATTGTGTTAGTACAACTGTCTTAAACCAATATCATTCCTTCATGCAATCTTATAGACACATACTTATATCATGCAATTAATAAAACATTCAAACAACATGTAAGCATACTATGTTAGATAAACTAAATAGACGACATAGTCAAACTCATACCTCAACGTATCCCAAGGGAGGCTATCACATATGCACAAGTTAGTCCATATTAGTACTACACAACATCACAAGTATATTGACTCATACATTAATATCATAACCATAACCATATGCACATGCCAGTCTAGACTAGAAATATACATAATAACATCAATACCTTAGCTACAATGACGATACACATTATGCATATGACAATGATGCATATAACAACAAGTGACTACCATTCATGAATAACCATCACATGTGCATATGACCACACTGGTTATCTAATATCTATTAAGCATGTAACCACAACAATAATAAAATGGCAGTCATGTATATAACCATAATGCATATAACAACCATTAGCCAACATAACTACATGTTGAACATGCAAATGTGTATGGTGATATACTCTTAACTCGAGGTCCATTTTTGCAACCTCACTCTAATAATCTACATCTCTTGCTTCATCTTAGCCAACATATTAGAATCATAACATACCAACAGTATCATGATGACACAAACTGCATAATCACCACCATGATGCATGTCTGACCTACTATGCATGCATAACCATATACATTTAGTTGGATGAGCTAAATGTACCAGATATCACCCAAAGAGAATGGAGCTTAGCTCCGATACCACCTTGTAACCACCCCTCTCATATTTACCCAATTTCAATAGCCTACCAAAATAAACATGAGACAAAGAGTTATTATGATATGAAGTGACCTCCCATCTCCAATTAAGGAAGTGGGGCCTATAAACTGATCATAAACTAACAACTCACAACATCCCTCATGATTAAAATACATGCAGGGGCAAAAGGGCCACCCTAGGTGACCAAGCCCTAAGATGGGGCTGCATTTCTCATAATTTAACCCACAAACACATGCATGACAAGGCCTCCATGCGGTTATAGGCCTCCAACCACATGCACAACACTGCCTAAGTGCGATTGTGACCCAAATTGTCTAGTTCAAAGTATGTTGTCTTGGGATCATTTCCACCTTTTCAGGCCAGCCTCCATACCACTTCCCATAACTTCCTGAAACTTCCCAGAATTATAAATGTTATGAAAACAAGGCCAAATGTACAAACTTGAGTCATAAACTTCACTAGACTGGTGAGGACATACTAGACATTTCGTCAAAAACATGGTAAACATGTAAGTTATAGTTCATGAATGCATATATGATCATAAACTAATAGTCTTGACCTTAGAATAACCAAGAAGGCTCTAAACCCTCTCTATTCAGTTGCAATAACACTTGTTATTCCATGCATTCATCAACTTGTTTATAGCTAAACAATTCATGACAAGAGCCATAGAAGATACAAATCATATGAACAACATATAGTGACAAAATAACCAGCATATAAATCATGGCAGCCTAGCCATAATATCACCAACACATTTCCAACAAATATACATGATTTGCAATAGAATAATAACTCTTATTAACATATGAAGATACCAACCAAGGCAAGGACTTCCATGTACCACCCAACCATAGTTCGGGTTGAACCAAATCTCTCTTTCATCCAATCACTCATGCGCCATATTCTAAGCATGAATGTGGGATCTCATGGAATAACCAAACCATGGCTTCCAAAGGCCAAACCACCTCAACCCTCAACCAATGATTCGTCCCCATGGTCGGACATCATTGACACCAACCAGATGGGGCTATACGAACTAGTAACTCAACACACAATCTTCCATGGCTCAATAGAATTTTCCCAACTAGCCTCTATGGACTAGTAACTCAACCCACCAATGGTTCTAGAGCACTTGTCCCAACCTCTGCTCTAGGACTAGTAACTCAACTCAAGCTATTTTAGGGCTTCTAGAGAATTTTTTTCAAACCAGAACCATAAGGAATTATGACTACCAATCAAAAACCAATCAAGTTGAAAAAACCACAACACCATGGATATCTGGGAAATATCAAGGCAAGGTTAAAACTACAGTCAATCCAGGCAATCCTCCATGCCAATGAAAGAACGTAATCACATAATCACATGCATCCATAAATCAGTAAGGAAATAACACATACAATCTGTTGACTGCAAATAAATCCTGCTATAGATGTTGATCCACCTTTTCACTTGTGCTCTCTTTCTTTCTTTTGCCTTCTTTCTCTGGTCCAAGTGAAACTACAGTGCTCCAAGCATGCTCTAAGAATGTTCAATATTTCTTTAAGTATGCAAGAGTATGAGAGAATGAGAGAGTAGAAGAGGGCTCTAAGCTAAAACTGAAATATAACATGAACATATTCTCAAAAGCCTTTTTATCATTGAGGTCTCTATTTTCTTCATTTTCCTTCGATTTACTTCACTTAAAAATATGTCACCTTTTTGTCTCCCTTTTCTCATATTTCCCTTTATTTTAATAAATAAAATTCTAATTAATTCCTCTTTTCCTTCTCCAATGCCTTTTCTGATTCCCTTATCCATAATAAATCGAAATTGACACCAACGAGGATGTTTTGGCCACCTGTAAGCTTGGAATACGTTTCCCATGACCTTGGTATGATATTTTTACATAGAAAATCAACAAAGGGTTGTTACATAAGATGAAAATCATGGCGATGAGTACTACCTTGACATAGGAAATACATCAAAAAGATTGAAAGTAGAGATCAAAAGTTGTCAGGTGGATCATAACATGATCATTCAGTCACAGGAAAGACTTTCCATAGCATAGGAGAAACAAGCGAAACTTAATGTAGTGATTCTTTGAAGTATATAAGATTTGTAGAGGGAGAGAATGCTTAGGATCAATCATGGAAAGGAGGAAAGGACCAATGGGGCGTGTGCTAGCAGGTCTCAATTAGGATATAGGTTTGAGAGGGACAACATAGTTAGAGATGGTAGCTTCTTGGATACACCTAACAGGAAGGGTAATGACTGTGGATTCTATTCTAGTTCTAGTTTAGAGAGACAACATCACCATCACCATCACCATCCATATAGGAGGAATGATAAGCAATAATTTGTAGAGGAGTTCAGGAAAGAAAAGCCTCCTACATTTGATGGAGAAATGAAGAAGTCACAAGATGCATAATCTTGGTTTCTTGGGATTAATAATTTTTTCATATTACATGATTATTCATAAAATATGAAGGCCAAGATATATACTTTCAGTCTTAAAGGAAAATAATACATTTGGTGGTAATATTTAAAGAATGTCAGAGGAATTTGAGAAGAGGAGCTAACTTGGAGTGAGTTCGAGAGACATTCTAGGAAGAAGTATATATTTAAACGATACTATTATGATAGGGAAAAAGAGTTTCATGAGTTGAATATGGGATCAATCATGGATGAGGAGTATATTAGTAGATTATTGGAGTTGTTGAAATATGTACCTTATCTTAAGGAGGAGAAAGAGTAGATTCGGATATTCATTAGTGGGTTTATGGTATCATTCAAAGGCATAATTGAGTTTGATAAGCATAGATCGTTGGAGGAAGCAATCAGAAAGTTGAAGCACTGTTATGAGAAATAGAAGCACAAGACTGAGCTAAACCAAGATTGGAAAGATAATGAGAAGAATAAAGGAAACACTAGTAGAAAATGAGAAATTAGTGACAAAGTGACTAAAAACGTTAGTCGCCCTGCTTTTCCAAGTGAAATACTACAAAAAATGAGAAATCTTAAGTGACGCAACTAAAAACAACCAACATAAATGACTAATTTAGTCCCAAGTTGAAATATACGACTAACTAATAAGTAATACAACTAAAAATGACTAACGTAAATGACTAATTTAGTGTATGAACAAAAATATGACTACAATAATATGAACCAATCATCTATATTAGTTAGTTTAATACAAATTGATACCCTTATTTTGCTTCGACTCAAATTGTTACATAAGGCATATGGTATTAAAATTCAAACTATTTAATCACTATCCTAGGAAGGCTTCCCTTCTTTCTCTCTGGCCTTACCTCTACAATGAGGAGCCTACTCTCTATGTGGCCTTTCACAATTTTAATGTGGGTGCAATTTGTGGCATTAACTAAAACTTCTTCAAAATATCTATATATTATATTATATAATATATATATATATATATATAATTATATATATATTTATAATATATATATATATGAATTCTTGGGGTATTCAGATAGTGACATAAGTAACTTTTAGGGCCTCTCTTGGAGTTGAATTTTATGTTGGAGTTGGAAAATTTCACTAGTACGTATGGGCAAAAAATTTGACACTACTATACTTCAATAGTTCCGTTGTACTTTCGGATTCGCATTTCTTTTAAAGCTCCAACTTTTATCAAATATCTGATAAACATAGTTATCGTTGGATATCCAATTATACACTATTCAGATATAGTACACTAATTATGTTCATTGAATATTCAATGATAATTGAATATTTTCCACATATCGAACAAACATTCACATTTTTTCAAATATATGACATTTGATCGGATCATTTATCAAATGACCTTAAATTAAAAATTTCAATACATATAACACTTTATAGATCAAAATTACTTGAAAATTGAATTGAATTCACCTATATTTACCCCCTACCCATTTATTTTTTTTTATCATCTTGTAATCTATGAGCTTAATGATTTCATATTTTAGGTCGTCACAGAACCCCAACAATCAGAGCATGAGAATATCATCATGGGAATGACTAGGGCAACACTGGAAAAGGTGTTGCGAGATCAATTTCAATAGGGTGAATGCTACCTTTCCCTTGAAAATTTCACAACATCTACTACTGCGGAATCATCCTTCAGGTATGTGTGGAGTCAAAGTTTTTCACACTGAAGAGATAAATTATTGAACATCAAGAAGCCTAGTTGATGATCCATATCCTATTGACCACAACTTTTGCATTCATTATTGCTTTCTTTGCAACACCTCTAGTGGATATTGATGGTGTTCATGAGCCTATTTTTGGTTCTCTTATTTATGGAAATAATATTATCTCTGACACCATTATTCCCACCTTTGAAACTATTAGTTTTTACCATCAACACACACAAAGGAAAGTAAAAAACTTGTTGGTAAGTTCCAACCAAGCCAAGAAATTGACTAGTTCTACTAAGAAGTATATTTTCCTATTTATAAGAGAAAATAAA
>APFE031449025.1:164010-189761 GCA_000404065.3 Pinus taeda | reverse complement strand
CTAAATTCTTGGGGAAATTTTTGGGAGTAGGGAGGGATGTTAGGAAGTAGGGGAAAGTGGAATATCAGAGATTGAGTGAGGGGAAAGGGTTCAAAAGGGAAAAACACAGGCCCAACCTAGAAAATTGCCAGGTTGTAGCTAGAAACTAGGGTTTGTGGAAAAATGAGAAATTTGGCGGATCTAAGGGATGGGAAGTGTTTGATAAAGTACTTTAAGGATGGGGAAGGTGTATGAACATCAGGATACAAACAAGTTTTGCCGATGATTTGACCGTCCAAGAGAAATTGGCTTCAAAACCCTAGGAGAGGAAAATGACCTTACCTAGGCGCAACTGAAGCATGGACAAGGTGTAAAAAGACTCATTAGACACTGAGATGATAATGAAAACCCTATGAATGATGATAGACTCAGCTGAATAGTGACATAGATTGGCATTTGGGCAACTTTGAAAAGAGTGAGAGCAAAACCTAGACCTAATGCCTAGTGACCAAATTTTGCTTGAAGACTCACTGAAATGACAAAATTTGACCTTGACACTTCAAAATCACTTTGTAAGAGCATATTTGATCACTGGAGGAAGGTTGGAAAGACTAACACTAACAACATCCATTTATGAATTGCGATATGAAAGTTTTGATACAACGGATGCGATATTACAATAGGGCGCGTTATAATGGAGCAATCAAGTCCGTAGTAATATCGCGATCAAAGGTTTTAATGTGAAAATGCTTTAAACACTTGCGGTATGGCGGATGCGATATTTCTTTAAGATGTATTGTAATGGTGCAACGGGTCCACAATGTTATCTCAATCGACGGTTTGTGGGACTTCGACTGGCACATGGATTAAAAACCAGCCTTAACCCCCGCAGTTGATCGTGATCTAAGGGTTGACTATGAGATCGACAACTAGGATTGAGTGCGGGACTTCAGCCACAAGTGCGGGACTTGAGTCCGTACTTTCCTACCCTCACTCTTCTGATATGTTAACTCCTCTGATACTCTGAAATACTCCTCCGATATGTTAACTCCTCTGATATTTCTCTGGTATTTCATGCGATATTATTATTAACTCCTCCATTAACATTGTTTATGCACCTCCGCCAATGTGTTCCTCTTTGCTTCTCATGGCTTCCAATGACCTCTTCTAATAGCTCTTCTTTGACTGCTCCTGTTCTTGACTTCCAATGGCTTCCAATGTCTTTCCAATGGCTTCCCTGATGGCTTTGCTCATTGGCTTCTTGCTCCTATTTCTTCACGGATCTGCTCTACTTCTCCTTGGCTTCATATCATCATTTAGTATCTAGAATATTGCCATATTGACATCAATGACAATCTAGATCAACAATCTCCCCCTTTGTTATTGATGGCAATATTCTTCTTCTCTCCCCCTTTGATATCAATGGAAAAGGAGTGCACAAGGACTCCCCCTGTCGAACTGCTTCTGTTCTTTATGAATAATATATTTTTGTGGGTATGTTACTCCCCCTGTCGTGGTACTCTTCTTTTTACTCAAGATAAAAGGATTGCTACCTCATCATCAACTAGAATATTATCACCTCTTCATGTCTCAGAACTTCTTCACAATTCTTTCAACAATGCTTAAATATGCTCCACTTCAATGCTTAAAAAAAAACAGACTCCAAATAGTCATACAACAAATGTCCAAGTCCAATTTTTTTACCCTTCTACATCGTATTCTGTTGTCTCCATAGTCCGAATCAAGAGAAAATGCCACTGAAATTGTCATTCTCGCTATCTTTCTTCAAATCAGGATTCCTTTGTATCTCTGTGCTTCTCCTTAAGTTACTGAGCTATATTCGACTGCACAACATTCTCCTTTCTATAGTCCTTTTGATGAGCCATCGTTTCCTTGTGTTCTTGTAAAAGTCTCTGCAATTTATCTCCACTAGCAGATTTTGATATCCCATCTGTGACTGTCTTTTAAATTCTTTTCACTGATTGGCATGTTTTTGCAATGCTTCAGTTTTGTTAGATGTTGCCAACTGCTCTTGCTTCAAGCTTCATTCCCAGATGTATCTGTTTGTTTGAAGGTCGCCTCTATTTGTGTCCATAATTTACCTGTTCTCACATTAAATCCTTGAGTCGAGACATAAACTTCTGTAATAATAGCAACATAGTTATTTGCCCTATTTCTCTAGTATTAGATGACCTTCTCTGCTGCTCCAATTTCTACTTAGTGATCAAGTGGAAAACATCTTCAACAATAGTCCAAAGAATAGTTAAGAGATCATGTTCTTCAATGGAGTGCTCCTGAGAAATGATCTTTATCAAAGAATGATTGTTAATATAGCTCAACAAGGATTTCATAAGGACCCTTTCACGAATAGCTTCTGCAATAATGATCAAGAATCACAGGCTCCCACTAACTGTATGCATCATCTCTTTTGGCAGAGTCTTCCCATCAAATGCTTAGATTGTTGAAGATCAGGCCAATAACATGTGTTGTTGGCTGGAAAGTTCAAGGGACTTTGGGATTGTATTTGCTTCCTTCTCCATATTTGTGTAACTTTCTTATCTGGCATAGTTATAACTTGAGAAGGTGCCCAAATCAAGTTACAATTACGTGCCATATGACCAATGTTATGACACTTGAAGCATTCTATGTTGTTCATGAATAGGAATTCATGACTTCTTCTTGCAAAATTGTTCCTCGGAGATTATTGGGGACCATAATATCTATATTTATGATATGCCCTACAATCTTTTGCCATGTGTCCAAATTTTGTACAAGCATAACAATAACCAAGAAATAAACTTTGGTACCTGGGAGATGGAGATTTCCTTGATGTACTTCTGAAGTGTTTCTGCCTTGAGATCCTTTGATGATAACCATTGCTTCTCGCATCATTGACATTATCTACATTTCTTGGAGCGAGATTTCTTCCATTGTTGTCTTGAATCTTCTCCTTGCCTTTGCTGGAACTGGGAGCATCAACATTTCTTTCCAGCTTCCTCACATCCTTTTTGTTTGAAGCATTACATTATTGTTTGAGGATTCACCTTCATAGCCAAGACCTGATTTATCGAATGGGAATCTTTGATGGCTAAGCATGTCATCCAAGATGTTGTAACATGCATTGTTTATTGTTTATAACATTCATTTTTCATTTTTGAAAATACTTAAAAAGGAGACAAAGCAAAAGGAATGATATATCGGAGGTCAAAGGTTATATGGCCACACATGCATATATATATATATATATATATCGCAAACATAACTCTATCGGAATCAAAATACAAAGGGAAACAAAGGGAAAGATTGGATTTACAAAAGAAAACAAGTGTTAAAACATTAACACTGGACCTGAAATTTTATATGCTACATTCTAAAGTTCGTCGGGTCCGCAATATGGGTGGTTGGCTCCGCAGCGCTGATTGCGATTACTGATTGGGTTCCAGACCCAAAAATTCATATGGTGTATTTTATAACATTGGCGGGTCCGTAAAACAATGAAAATAGAGGTTGGTGCATTCAATGATCGCCAATTGCAATAAATGATGGCGGACCCGAAATATATCTACGTTATATTTAACAGCGCGTCGGGTCTGTAAAACAATGAAAATAGAGGTTGGTGCATTCAATGATTGCCAATTGCGATAAATGATGGCAGACCTGAAATATATCTACGTTATATTTAACAACATGTTGGGTCCGTCACACCAATGACATAATATATGTATATATGGAAAACACCGACTGCCGATTGCGATGAGGGGTATGCCTCGACAGTCGTGAGAGCAGTGTTAAAAGTGGAAAAATCATGTCTTACATTATATTTTCGAAAACGTAGATACAAAGGGTTTATATATAAGTTCAATATTTTTAAAGGTGCATAAAGGGTTGCTTGCGATTACGATGGTCGGACCCAATACTTTATGTAACATGTTTTATACTACAATCAGGTCCACCATATCACATAATTTTTAATATTGGATCTAATACACCATTTAATAAGCGCCAATTGCGATTTATAATGGAAAGTCAATGCAGCACTGAACAATCAGATTGTTTCCTTTTCAGTTTAGCTTCACGTGTTTTGCATCAGTTTTGCTACGTAAATGGAAAATTGGCGTTAAAATTAAATTTAAAGGAAAAGGCATTCGACAGCGGATTAACAGAGCAAGTCAGAGATTATTGTCTTCTTTAAAATTTAGTTGTTTTCTGTTATGTTATGTTCCTTGAGGTGTCTTTAAACCTCTGAAAAGTTCTGTAATAGTTTTTAATTTAGATAGTTAGAAAGCAGTTTAGTATTTTGACAGTTTCAATAACTGTTCCAGAAATGTATAAAGGGGGAAAAATTTACTAAGAAAGGGGGGAATTTTGGAGAACCAGGCCACTGTATTTCTGATAACATCATTGATTAATAAGTCAACCAGAAGCTTCCAGGAGTTGTTACATATAATTTGTAAGTTTCACTATCATGTGTCATGCAATGTTTTCTTCTTTTTAAGTGTAGTAATGAAGCTGCAGGGTAAAATCCCTTAAAGAGCGCTCCTATACTTAAAGTCCTCATTTCCTTTCTAAGTTATAGATAGTAGTTTCTGTGAAAGACCAACGTATTGTCTATGATTTATTCCTCATGATCATAATTCCTCTAGGTTACAGATAATAGTTCCTGTGAGAGATCAGCATATTGTCTTTAACTTCCCTTTCAAACTTTCCTCATTCATCATTTATATTCAGCAGCAAATGGCATTATGAGAAGTTCTGATCATACATGTATTAAGAGTCTAAGGCCAAGTTTTCCAAGTCCTTCATTTGGTAATCTAATAAACAATAAGTGACAGTAAATAATCTTTATTAATTTCTTAAGCACAATTTCCCTACAGCTAGGAAATTGGTTTTTTAAGGAACAACATTAATTGGCGCCGTTGCCGGGGAGAAAAGACAAGAAGGTTTTTCCCCGGGATTTCAATATTTTCCTCTCGTTGTTCAATGAGGAGGAAATATTTGGTTGTTTGAATAATAACAATAAAAGGCGACTCCATTGTAACAAAGACCACCGTCTGCAAAGTAATAGAATAAGAATACTTTTCCATAAGATTCATTAAGTTTGAAGTTGATCCTTGAGAGTGACAAGTTTCAATAGTTGGTTGTATATGCACACCTGTGATTTTCACTTACCACATTGATTGGTGACTCTATTGGACTTTGAAGTTTTCTTTTCTAGGTTTTAATGGCTCTCCCTGCATTCTTAGTTCATAAATTTGATCCATTTGATTTTGCTGGGATCACTGGCTATCCCCATGATATGCCTGCATTTTCTGTATGGAATGAGCATCTTCCAAGGTTCGGTAGAAATGAATATGAAGATCCAAATCATCATCTCCAAGAGTTTCATGAATGCATGGAGTAGCAGGGCATCTTTCATGAAGATGTTAAGATGAAACTGTTTATGTTTTTTTTGGATCAAGAAGCTCGGACTTGTTTCAAATCTCTGCCTTTTGCAAGAATTTCATCATTGAAAGATTTCCATTCAGTATTCAATTCTTCTTGTAGAATTTATTATCCACACAAGTTTCTTTTTGAAGATTGTTGTGAAAATTATCATGCCAAAGAAACTTTAAAAGCTCATGATGATCATGTTGAAGAAACTAATGATCTTGATGAAAATATATCAAGCATTCAGAGTTATGAACAAGTCTTTGAAAGTGAAGAACTATCATTTTCTCAAAATGATGTAGAAAATTCTTCAATAAACTCCCAAGCAGAGAATTGGTTGAATCTATTCCAAGCATATCAAGAGGGTATCCAGATAGAGGAAAGTTCAAGCATGCATCAAGAAATTTTGCTCAACAGTCGAGAGGAGGAAGAGATAATTAAGATGCAAATAAATCCCCAGAGTTCTTATTTGGTTAAATTTGATGATCCTCCTATCTATAATGAAAGTGGTTTAAATGGGGAGCAGGATGAAGCTCTTCAAGTTTATCAGTTGGGTGCTGAACCTATAGGAAGAAATCAACAAGTGGAATATGTTGGACAACAATATCTTGAACCATCTATCATAGAAAAGATGCTTTTTCTTGTAAAAAGGAAGCTGATAAAGGGGTTGTATGCCATTGCATTGAAGAACACAATGATGCACATGGGTTAGAGGTAAACGATCTGTTTGAAGTTGATCGTGTGTCATATATTGATGTGGAAAAATTTCTTTTTCTTCCTAAGGGTATAATTACAAATTATGTTCAATCAAAGCTTAGGAATGGAAAGTGGACACATGAAAGTGACATAGATCATTTTCTTAAAGATGTTACTGATTGTTCTGTTAAGCATATCATCCCAACAGAATGTCTATTTGGGCAAGAACCTTCATATATAGAGAATTTCTTTGTTGGAGCTGATCAAGAACATGTTTTTTCTCATACTTTTGAAGATCCTGCGACAGATTACATGGAGTAATTTATTAGCAGTCTACACATATATTTTGGTGGATATACTTCTAATTTTGGTTGTGAGCTGCTTTTATGAATAATTTATTTTTTGTTCAAGATGAATGGCATTTTCAAGATTCACTGGAAAAATGGTTATGGATTAAGCACTCAAATGTTAATTTGGTATCATTGGAAGATTGACTTCATCTGATTGAGGCCAGTCATGTACATATGTATGAACTTGTACATAAATAAGCTCAGGTGTTGAGTAGGTGGTTTTCCAGTTGCAGTTCTATAGTTTATTCATTAGTTAATGAATAAGGGTGATTTTCCCAGTTGGAAACTGGTTTGCAGAGGTGTCAAACTTCAAGATTGTCAGGTTTTCAGATTTAAGGGTTTTCATAGTTTTGGACTCCATGCCCAACTAAGGCTACTAATCTACGATTCCTAATATTTTGTTATCAGAGTGCGAGTACAGATTTTCACGTAGTTAAGACTTGGCGAGGCAATACATGACTCCATGCCCAATGGATAAGACAGTGATATGAGGTTCTTAGTGCTTCTGGGACAAAAGCACTATCCCTAGGTGGAGCCAGATGTTGTAACATGCATTGTTTATTGTTTATAACATTCATTTTTCATTTTTGAAAATAATTTAAAAAGGAGACAAAGCAAAAGGAATGATATATCAGAGGTCAAAAGTTATATGGGCACACATGCAATATATATATATATATATATATTATATATATATATATATATTATATATATATATATATTATAATATATCTCAAACATAACTCTATTGGAATCAAAATACAAAGGGAAACGAAGGGAAAGATTGGATTTACAAAAGAAAACAAGTGTTAAAACATTAACACTGGACCCGAAATTTTATATGCTACATTCTAAAGTTCGTCGGGTCCACAATATGGGTGGTTATCTCCGCAGCGCCGATTGCGAATACCGATTGGGTTCCAGACCCGAAAATTCATATGGCATACTTTATAACATCGACAGGTCCGTAAAACAATGAAAATAGAGGTTGGTGCATTCAATGATCGCCGATTGCGATAATGATGGTGGACCCGAAATATATCTACATTATATTTAATAGCCCGGCGGGTCCGTCACACCAATGACATAATATATGAATATATGGAAAATACCGACTGCTGATTGCGATGAGGGGTATGCCTCGATAGTCGTGCGATCAATGTTAAAATTGGAAAAAGCACGTCTTACATTATATTTTTTAAAGTGTAGATACAAAGGGTTTATATATAAGTTCAATATTTTTAAAGGTGCATAAAGGGCCGCTTGTGATTACGATTGTTGGACCCAATACTTTATGTCACATGTTTTATACTACCGTCGGGTCCACCATATTGCAGAATTGTTAAGACTGGATCTGATACGCCGTTTAATAAGCCTCGATTGCGATTTATAATGGAAAGTCAATGCAACACTGAACAATCGAATTGTTTCCTTTTCAGTTCCGCTTCACGCGTTTTGCATCAGTTTTGTTGTGTAAATGGAAAATTGGCGTTAAAATTAAATTTAAAGGAAAAGGCATTCGACAGCGGATTAACAGAGCAAGTAAGAGATTATTGTCTTCTTTAAAATTTAGTTGTTTTCTGTTATGTTATGTTCCTTGAGGTGTCTTTAAACCTCTAAAAAGTTCTGTAATAGTTTTTAATTTAGATAGTTAGAAAGCAGTTTAGTAGCTTGACAGTTTCAATAACTGTTCCAGAAATGTATAAAGGGGGAAAAATTTACTAAGAAAGGGGGGAATTTTGGAGAACCAGGCCACTGTATTTCTGATAACATCATTGATTAATAAATCAACCAGAAGCTTCTAGGGGTTGTTACATATAATTTGTATGTTTCATTATCATGTGTCATGCAATGTTTTCTTCTTTTTAAGTGTAGTAATGAAGCTGCAGGGTAAAATCCCTTAAAGAGTGCTCCTATACTTAAAGTCCTCATTTCCTTTCTAAGTTATAGATAGTAGTTTTTGTGAAAGACCAACATATTGTCTATGATTTATTCCTCATGATCATAATTCCTCTAAGTTATAGATAATAGTTCCTGTGAGAGATCAACTTATTGTCTTTAACTTCCCTTTCAAACTTTCCTCATTCATCATTTATATTTAGCAGCAAATGGCATTCTGAGAAGTTCTGATCATACATGTATTAAGAGTCTAAGGCCAAGTTTTCCAAGTCCTTCATTTGGTAATCTAATAAACAATAAGTGATAGTAAATAATCTTTATTAATTTCTTAAGCACAATTTGCCTACAGCCAGGAAATTGGTTTCTTAAGGAACAACACAAGGCTTGAGAGCTCTTCAAGATTTTGTCCATCCCTTCAACCTTTTTCCTGAGGGAGACAATCTCTTCTTCCAATCTTTCACAATCATTATTCTTCTTAGTAAGTTGTTTCTCAGTTTCTTCCTTGATACGAGTAGCTTCATTTGCTTCTATTTTAAGGGAGATGATATTTGACTTCATTTTGAATATTTCTTCATTTTCATTTGCCAGACTGCTCTCCATTTCTTCCTTGATTCTTGTAGCTTTACATGTTTCGACCTTGAGAAGGTTGAGGTCGGATTTTAGTTTGAAGATTTCTCCATCCTTTGCTTTTAGTTGACATATCATGGTGTTTCTCTCCTTTTTTTGCTTCATCAACCTGTCCTTCCATGATTGCCAATGCTTCCAATGTCTTCTTAGTTCCTTGTGCTAACTTTCTTGCTTCTTGTAGTTGAGATTTGAGAGAGGAGACCTCTACCTTGTACTGACCAATCTCTTCTTCAAGTTTGTTCAAGCTCTTGTGCCTTTGTTCAAG
Organism: Pinus taeda; assembly: GCA_000404065.3. NCBI lineage: Eukaryota > Viridiplantae > Streptophyta > Pinopsida > Pinales > Pinaceae > Pinus > Pinus taeda. The sequence goes on along the minus strand of APFE031449025.1, from coordinate 180,518 downwards.
TTGACTTGACAAGGTATCTTCCCATTTCTTTGCTTTATCCAATTGATTTGTAATGGATATGACTTCTTCATGATGCTTTCTTTTTCTTTGATGAAATTCCTTCTTAAGTTTGGCAAGCTCTTCATCCCTTTCTTGTACTTGAAGCTTGACAAGGTTAACTTTCTTCCTTGTTTGGTCTTGGTCACCAACTATTGCTTCCATATTAAGTTCGTCCTTTTCCTTTTTCAAATTGATAATCTCTTCCATGGCAGCCATAAGTTTAGCGAGGAGATCTTCTACAAAATATTTTTCATTCTCTTCATCTTCTAGGTCTTCTTTAGCCTAGATGTCATCATTCTCATTTTCAACTTCAATGATGGGTTCTGGATTTCCTTCTTGGTTTCCATCATCTTCTTGACTGGTGGTCATGGTCAATGCTCCTTTTGAATGATGGTCATGAAGTTTGTCCCATATACCCTTTGCTGATGAACATTTTCCTAAATTGTTCTTTATAGAATCTGGTAGCCCATTCAAGATTGCCTTCATTTCTTTTGCATTGTACTCCTTGGATTCTCTATCCATCATGCTATCAACAATCACTGATTTCCAGATTTCAATGCCTTGAGTCTTTAAGAAATTCCTCATTCTTTCTTCCCATATATTAAAGTTTCCATTGAACCATGGAGCCTCCTCAAATTGATTGTCTTCTATTTCAATGGTAGAGGGAGACACATCTTTAGGAGGATTGGAGACTTTCTTACTTGGCTTCGCCATTTGTGTTCTAAAGATCAACCTTCAAGCTGTTAGGCTTTGAGTGAAGGTACTAGCTCTGATACCAATTGTTGGAAATACTGAGGGGGGGGGTGAATCAATATTTCTTTTCAATTGTTATTTTTATCAGTTAAATCATTTATATTTAGAACACAAAATGAACGACATGAATAAATGCTTCTATTAATATAATCTTACAATAAATCAAATACAATATATAAAGGCTCAAATCTGTTGCCAAGCACCAACTTGGACTTTTTGTGAGGCTCCAACCTCCAGGGCCCCAACCCTGTCTAGTCAAGGCACCAACCTTGGATTTAGGAGCACCAACTCCAAGGACACTAATCCTTCCAATTCTGAGGCACCAACCCGAAGGGATCCAACCCTATCTTGTCAAGATATGTTTGGTGGTAATTTTCTACTCCCAAAATCTTCTTCACTGAATTCTGTCAATCTATAGCTTCACTGTAGTCTCCATGTTACATAATCAATGACAACCTGTCTTCATATGAAGGAGTCTTCACAACTCTTCATACTATCCACACCAAGTCTGCAAAGTTACCTCATGATGATTTCAAACAACCATCATGATCTCCAATAATGTCTCCACGATCTACTAATGCTTTTCAACAAGATATCTTTGATAAGTTGCGCTAAGCCCTCAATATCTGCACAAAGGAACTTCTCTGTTTCCAACCCTCTGTTCTTTACTGTTGTGGTAACTGTTTTAGGTGTGACTGCTTCTCATTGTTCTTTCTATCGCAATCTCTTACTTCCTAGAAACAAATTCACATACACTTCAATGCTGGTGCTGGCTACTGCTCCCCTCAAACGATGTCAGATGAAACTTTATTTTTCCCTTCACAAAATTGTTCTTCATGTTGCGTTATGTACCTAATTAATTCATCACCCGTTTGAGCCTTTCAAAGGTTAATCCGTTCAACAGAGTTGCTCGACCTTCGGCTTCCTTCTGTCCTGCTGGACCTTCGGCTTTTTCTTTTTGTCATGCTGGACCTTCGGCTTCCTTTTGTCTTGCTGGACCTACGACTTTTTCTGTTTCTTCCAGTTCACCCGTTGTGAACTTTCCTTGTTCTTTATTATAGATGCCTGATACGCCTGAACTTTGGCTTCCTTTTTCACTCGCTTGATCTTCGGCTTCCTCTGTGTTCGCTCGACCTTTTGGCTTCTTGACCTTCGGCTTCCTCTGTCTCTTCAAGTTCACCAATACTCAAAAGACACGTTCATTTGGAAGAGAGGCCGAATTACAATAAATGTTGCACATTAAAATTATATCAGAGAGGCCCTTTTTTTTTTTATATTAATACAATAGACTCATTATTTATGGAGGATTTCATAGGAGATACCGTACCTAATGAGGTCCCACATCCACGTCATCAATCGCAATCGCAACTTTCAGAGGTCCCGCAATCGCAACTCTTAACATCACCGATGTAACATGGTCGATATTCATACTGCCGATGAAATGGACCCGATATAATATTGAATAGTCATCAATAGATCCATCGAGTCCATAGCTCCATCGCAATCGATGGTTTGTCGGGTCCACAAGTCTTATCGCAATTGCAGTTTACCATTATTACATTTCTTCAAGTCTTGCGATATGCTACAGATACGATATTTCTTTAGGACATATCATAATGGTGCAGCGGGTCCGCATACACATCACAATCGGCAGATTTAACATGTCATCCCTTTTGAACTTTGCGATTCAACGGATGTGATATTACATTAAGTTATGTCATAGTGGTGCAGTCGGGTCCATCGTAATATCACAATCGCAATTTTTACTGTGACATCCATTTAGGAATTGCGATATCAAAGTTCTGATATAGCAAATGTGGTATTACAATAGGGTGTGTTATAATGGAGCAATCGGGTCCATAGTAATATCGCGATCAGACGCTTTAACGTGACAAGGCTTTAAACACTTGCGGTATGGCGAATGCGATATTTCTTTAAGATGTATTATAATGGTGCAGCGGGTCCACAATGTTATCTCAATCGACGATTTGCAGGACTTCGATTGGCACATGGATTAAAAACCGGCCTTAACCCCTGCAGTTGACCGTGATCTAATGGTTGACTATGCGATCGATAGCTAGGATTAAGTGCGAGACTTTAGCCACGAGTGCGGGACTTGAGTCCGTACTTTCCTACTGCCGCTCTTCCGATATGTTAACTCCTCTGATACTCTGCAATACTCCTCCGATACGTTAACTCCTCTAATATTTCTTTGGTATTTCATGCAATATTACTGTTAACTCCTCCGTTAACACTGTTTATGCACCTCCATCGATGTGTTTCTCTTTGCTTCTCATGGCTTCCAATGACCTCTTTTGATAGCTCTTCTTTGACTGCTCCTATTCTTGACTTCCAATGGCTTCCAACGTCTTTCCAATGGATTCCCTGATGGCTTTGCTCCTTGGCTTCTTGCACCTGTTTCTTCACGGATCTGCTCTGCTTCTACTTGGCTTCATATGATCATTTAGTATCTAGAATATTTCCATATTGACATCAATGACAATTTAGATCAACAAGGTCGAAGAAAATATTTGGAAACAGATCAATGAAGACATAATAGATATTTGGCCTTCAATACAAATCATATTTGAGCAGCAGGAATTGATTGAAAGATCTAATGAAGCCATTGAAGAATTCAGAAAACAGTTGGGTGACAAACCCAGTGAAGCTACTGAGCTCATCAAGTTCCTCAAATCTAAAAATAAACAGGAATTAGAAGAGATGGAGATTTAAGATAGAACAAAAACTATACTGGAGGTCAAAAAGCTACTGACTAAGAGAAATCTAATGAGGTAGCTTGAAGAAAAGTGTCAAATTTTGGACATTGGTATACAGAGGTTCTTCAACAAGCTGGAAACCCTCTACGAAAAAGGACTTCCTAATTTATTAGTAATAAATGATAAGTTGAGTATGTGGTTCGATTATAGTGAGAAATTAACAACCAAGGCTAAAGATGATTCTAAGTTATAGGAGGAAGAATCAACATGACAGGAAAAGAATTCTTGGAAGCATTGACATATTATTTGGATATCTAGTACGAGATTAAACACATCCTCATTTCCAAACCAAAATTTGCAAAATACACTGAAGTGGGGACGAGGTTTACAGAAATTTACTGAAGGCAACTATCCCTAGTGAGTAGCGTTGGGATAAATTATGCGAATTACTGGAGTAAGCAGAGGATTTTGTTGTACAACTCAGCATCAACAACACAACAGGATTCAAAGGGCCAGACAGTCAACAATTCCACAAATTTAGTGCCAGCACTTCAATTAGTTCAAATTCTCCTAAATTTTTGTAATAAGTTAGATCGATTCAGTTCAGGAATTCCTAAATACATCCTAGTCGGTTTTGACATGATTTTTTGTAAATATCTTATAAATACTTCTCTTTTTGAAGTATCAAGGGTTGATTTTGTTGATTTCTACGTTCCACAAAGCCATTGTACATTTTTATTTGATGGGATGATCAATAATAAAAAGGACATTTTTAGAGGACTCATGTGTTAAACTATCTGGTGATGTGCTTCTCTCATTGTTAATTTTTTATTACTTTGTTTCTGTTGTACCTTAAGAAACCAATTTCTTGGCTGTGGAGAAATTGTGCTTAAGACATTAATGTTTGTAATTACTGTCACTTATTTGTCACTTTATTTTTTGTTTTATTCTCAAATGAAGGACCTGGAAAACTTGGTCTTTAACCCTTAATACATATGTGACCAGAAAATCTTAGAATGCCATTTGTTCCTAGATATAAATGATGAATGAAGAAATCTTGAAGGAGAATTTTAAGATAATATGCTGCTTAACACAGAACCTACTATCCATCACTTAGAAGAATTATGAAAATGAGAACTGAATCATAGACAATATGCTGCTTGACACATAAAATATTATTTGCAACCCTTGGAGAAGTTAAAGATATTATTTTGCCTTGCACAAAAACTATTATCTATAACTTAGAAAGGAAGATGAAAACTTCAAGTATAGGAGCGCTCTTTTAAGGGATTTTAACTTTATCTACATAAGAAAATAAAGACTTGCAACTTCATTATTATACTTGAAAGAAGAAAACATAAGATGACACATGAAAGAGAAGTTACAAAATTATACCCAACAATTCATGGAAACCTCTGATTCTTTCATTAATCAACAACTATCCCAGGAATACAGTGGCTTAGTCTCCAGGTTCTCCAAAATTCCAGCAACTTTACAATTCGCTTTTCGGATTTTTATCTCTTCCCTCTCTGATTAACTATCAAATCAGTTTTGGAAACTTATTTCTCAAAGTAGCTAATAAACCACTTTATAACAGTTATAAAACTATTTCCTATTTGAAATCATTCAACTTTATTACATATAAAATATTGAAACTCGGAACATATGTAAAACTGTGCCAAAAGCTTTGGAAGGGGTCCACATATATGCTGGGAGTGTTCTGATTGGCGGAAACACAAAGAAACCAAACCAATCACCTTTTCTTCGGACTCGGCTTTAACATTGATTTTCCCTTTATACAATGAAATTAACGCAAACCTTTGGTTTACCGCGGAACTCAAAAAGAATTAAATTTGTTGTATAAACCCATTGGTTTCGCCTTTTTAGCGCTCCATTAACTTCCCATCGCTAATCACAATCAGTGCTTTCAATTGTTATATCAGTATAAACCTTTACAATCCACGCTAAGACAGACGCACCGAAAGAATTAAACATAATACATATGTAAAATCGAGTCCGGAAACTCCATCGCTCATCGCAATTGGCAAAGGAACCAACCTATATGCATAAAACGCTTTGCGGACCTGCTAGAGTTATAAATCATGACATAATTAATATCGGCTCCAGCCTATCACAAATCACAATTAGTGGAACCATATACATATATATAACCGCGGACTCGCCGGAATTATAAAATGCCACATATATTGTTTCGGGTCCGTCATCGCAAATCACAATCGACATAACCCAACGTATATGCATAAGGCGCTCTGCGATACGTCGGACTTGCCGCGACTTTTAAACATAATGTAATAACTTTCGAGTCTGGACCATCGCGAATCACAATCGGCGGAAGCTAAGGTGATACTCCCTATAACTGTATTAATATGATTTGCGATTGCGATTCGATCATATGCTAACGTATGTATCTATATCTATATATATATATATATATATATATAATATTATATATATATATCGGGTCTGGCCCTCATTGCATGACTATTTACATTGCGATTTGACTTGATCGCATGGGTTGATTCTTTAACAATTATTTCCTTTGTGATTTTGATATACAATAAAAAAAATACTTCATTCCTTTTAGACTTTGTGAATGTAAAGAAAATAAGGGAGCTTCATTGAGTTTGAACGCTTGCAGTGATTTTAGATTGTGCATTGTGATAAAACTGATAAATAATTTTAAAACACAATATAAGCTACAACATTTGGCTCCAACTGGGGATAGTGCTTTTGCCACAGAAGCACTAAGAACCACAGATTAGTGCCTTATCCATTGGGCATGGAGTCCAAACTGTGAAAACCCTGAAATTTAATAAACTGAAAACTAACATTCTTGAAGTTTGAGACAGCTTCCAACTGGGATAGTCATCCTTATTTATCCACTGAAATTGAACTAAAGAACTGCATCTGAAAACCAAATGCTCAACACCTGAGCTTATTTATGTACAGGTTCCCACCTATGTGCATGACTGATCTCCATCAGGTGAAGTCAATCTTCCAATGGTACCAGGTTAGCATCTAAGTGTCTGATCTAGAACCATTCTGCCAGTTAATCTTGGAAATACAATTCATCCTGAACAAATAATAAACTATGCATAAGGGTAGCTCACAACAAAAGTTAGGAATATATCCACAAGTGTAGACTGCTGATAAATTCCTCCATGTAATCTGCCACAGGATGTTCAAAAGTATAAGAAAAAATATGGTCTTGATCAGCTCCAAAAAAGAAATTCTCTATGTATGAAGGTTCTTGCTCAAATGAACCTTCTGTTGGGATAATATGCTCAACAGAACAATCAACAACATCTTTAAGAAAATGATCTATGTCACTTTCATGTTTCCACTTTTCATCTCTAAGCTTTGATTGAAAATAATTTGTAATAATAACCTCAGGAAGAAAAATAAATTCTTTCACATCACTATATGACATATAATCAACTTCAAATAGATTGTTTACCTCTAATCCATGGGCATCATTGTGTTCCTCAATGCAATGATATACAATCTCTTTATCAACTTTCTTTTTACACGAGACATCCTCTTTTTCTATGATAAATGGCTCAATATATCGCTGTCCAATATATCCCACTTGCTGGTTTCTTCTTGTATGTTCAACACCCAACTGATGAACTTGAGGAGCTTCATCCTGCTCCCCATTTAAACCATTTTCGTTATAGATAGGAGGACCATCAAAGTTATCAAAATAAGATCTCTGGGGATTTATTTGCAACTTAATTATTTCTTCCTCTTCTTGACTGTTGAGCAGAAATTCTTGATGCATGTTTGAACTTTCCTCTATCTGAATACTCTCTTGATTTGCTTGGAACTGGCTCAACCAATTCTCTACTTGGGGAATTATTGAAGAATTCTCTACATCATTTTGATAAAATGATAGTTATTTGCTTTCAGAGACCTGCTCATAATTAGTCTGGCTATAACCTCTCTGAATGCTTGATATATTATCAACAAGATCATTAGTTTCTTCAACAGGATTATCATGAGCTTTTAAAGTTTCTTTAGCATCATAATATTCACAACAACCTTCAAAAAGAAACTTGTGTGGGTAATGAATTTTACAAGAAGAATTGAATACTGAATGGAAATATTTCAAAGATGAAATGCTTGAAATAGGCAGAGACTTGAACCAAAGCCTAGCTTCTAGGTCCAAAGAAAACAAAAACAACTTCATCTTCACATCTTCATGAATGATGCTCTGCTGCTCCATGCATTCATTAAACTCTTGGAGGTGCTGAGCCGGATCTTCATATTCCTTTCTACTGAATTTTGGAAGATACTCATTCGACGCATAAAATGAAGGCATATCATGAGGATAGTCGATAATCCCAGTAAAATAAAATGGATCAAATTTATGGACTAAGAATGCAGGGAGAGCCATTAAAACTCAGAAAAGAAAACTTCAAAGTGTAGTAGAGTCGCCAATTAATGTTGTAAGTGAAAATCACAGGTGTGAATGTACGACCAACTGCTGAAACTTGTTACTCCCAAGGATCAACTTCAAACTTAATAAACCTATGGAAAAGTGTTCTTATTCAATTATTTTGCAGGTTGTGGTCTCTGTTATTATGGAGTCGCCTTTTATTGCTTTTATTCAAAATAGCCAAGTATTTCATCCTCACTGAACAACCAGAGGAAAATAGTGAAAAACCCAGGGAAAAGTGTTATTGTCTTCTCTCCCCGACAACGGCGCTAATTAATTTTGTACCTTAAGAAACCAATTTCCTGGCTGTGGAGAAATTGTGCTTATGACATTAATGTTTGTAATTACTGTCACTTATTTGTCACTTTATTTTTCGTTATATTCTCAAATGAAGGACCTAGAAAACTTGGTCTTTAACCCTTAATACATATGTGACCGGAAAATCTCAGAATGCCATTTGTTGCTAGATATAAATGATAATGAAGAAAGCTTGAAGGAGAAGTTTAAGATAATATGCTGCTTAACATAGAACCTACTATCCGTCACTTAGAAGAATTATGAAAATGAGAACTGAATCATAGACAATATGCTACTTGACACAGAAACTATTATCTGTGAGCCTTGGAGAAGTTAAAGATAATACACTGCCTTACACAGAAACTATTATCTATAACTTAGAAAGGAAGATGAAAATTTCAAGTATAGGAGCGCTCTTTTAAGGGATTTTAATTTTATCTACATAAGCAAATAAAGACCTGCAGCTTCATTACTATACTTGAAAGAAGAAAACATAAGATGACACATGACAAAGAAGTTACAAAATTATACCCAACAATTCATGGAAACTTCTGATTCTTTCATTAATCAACAACTATACCAAGAATACAGTGGCTTAGTCTCCAGGTTCTTCAAAATTCCAACAACTTTACAATTCCCTTTTTGGGCTTTTATCTCTTCCCTCTCTGATTAACTATCAAATCAGTTTTGGAAACTGATTTCTCGAAGCAGCTAATAAACCGCTTTATAACAGTTATAAAACTATTTCCTATTTGAAATTATTCAACATATAAAATATGGAAACTCAGAACATATGTAAAACTATGCCAAAAGCTTTAGAAGGGGTCCACATATATGTCGGAAGTGTTCTGATTGGTGTAAACATAAAGAAACCCAACCAATCACCTTTTCTTTGGACTCGACTTTAACAATAATTTTCCCTTTATACAACAAAATTAACGCAAACCTCTGGTTTATCGTGGAACTCAAAAAGAATTAAATCTATTGCATAAACTCATCGGTTCCGCCTTTTCAGCGCTTCGTTGACTTCTCATAGCTAATCATAATCGACGCTTTCAATTGTTATATCAATATAAACCTTTACAATCCACGCTAACACGGATGCGCCGAAAGAATTAAACATAATACATATGTAACATTGAGTCCGGAAACTCCATCGCTCATTGCAATCGGCAAAGGAACCAACCTATATGCATAAAATGCTTTGCGGACCCGCCGGAGTTATAAATCATGACATAATTAATATCAGGTCCGGCCTATCGCAAATCACAATTGGCAGAACCATATACATATATATAACTGCGGACCCATTGGAATTATAAAACGCCACATATAGTATTTCTCGTCCGTCATCACAAATCGCAATCGGCGGAACCCAACATATATGCATAAGGCACTTTGCGATACGTCGGACCCGCTGGGACTTTTAAACATAATGTACTAAACTTTCGGGTCCGGCCCATCGCGAATCGCAATCGATGGAAGCTGAGGTGATACTCCCTATAACTCTATTAATATGATTTGCGATTACGATTCGATCATATGCTAACGTATATATATCGGTTCTGGCCCTCATTGCATGACTATTTACATTGCGATTTAACTTAATCACATGGGCTGATTCTTTAACAATTATTTCCTTTGTGATTTCGATATACAATAAACAAAATACTTCATTCCTTTTAGACTTTGCGAATGTAAAGAAAATAAGGGAGCTTCATTGAGGTTGAACCCCTGTAGTGATTTTAGACCGCGCATCGTGATAAAACTGATAAATAATCTTAAAACACAATATAAGCTACAACAGTTTCCATGCTTATGTTTTTTGAAATCTTAATTATTCAATAGAAAGTTGAAGGAAAAGATTTGTTGAAAGATACACTTTGATCCTGGCTATGAATAATTTTAATGTTTTCTTCTGATATCATGTTAACGAATTCTTAATTTCTCTTTAACTTGAATTGAATTTATATCTTTTCTTCCACTCCATTTCATTTTAATATAAAAGATCCAATTAGTCTAGCTACCTTGCCCTGTGAAACTCCATTCCAAAAGCTAAAACAAACCCCTTTTAAACTGTAGACTCCATAGCCAATGGAAGTTTTAGGCACTTAATCAACCAATCCATTTTAAATTCAAAACTTCGAACCTTCATAACTAGCCTAATATCTAATACAATAAAGTTAAATCAAATAGAGAGACCCCTCTCTGAAGTTGGAAGGGCTAGATCCCAACTTCCAAAGTGGTTTTGTGGTTACCTTTGTGATTTTCTTCTGCAACCTCGAAAAATCACTGAGTGCTAACAAAGACTTCAACGACCAAGATTAGATCTTAATCGATGGCGAGGATTAACTTGAAGTCAATCTGTGTGAGTTTCTAGAACATTCACACCATACATTAATTAATTCTGGTTAATTAGTCATATTCCCTAAGTTTAGACTTAGGAAATATTTAAAAACCGACTAATAATCTAATTAAGTCATTTCTAGGCGGAATTTCCATAAATGATTCCTAGGTTTTGGAGATCTCATGTGTTCTAGCCTTTCCACAAAATTTCGTGGCTATAACACATTCGATGCTACAAAAACTAACACTCTGTCTTAGCGAGGAATGTCTTCTAGTGTTGCTTCCCCTTGTGGCAACACCTTGTCTCTGCATCATCTCCTGTCACACCGCTGCTACCCACCAACTTCGGTGCAACTCTGATATGTGTTGCATCTGTGCTATTGCTGACCCTACAAAAATGCTGCCGACACTGTATTTGCACTGGAACTCTCTCTCTATCTGTTGCTGCTGCAACTGTAACATCTGCAACTGAAAAGCATCCTAAATATGGAATCAATTGTGATTAGTATGATACATCTGTCACCTGAGTGTATGACTGTTGCTAGTATGCACGCTATCATTGAGCCATCTGCACTGCGCTCCCCAACATCTGACATGCAACTAGACTCTACATCTGTCACTCTGGCATCTGACTGCATCTACTGCCATTGATCCATCCTATTATTGAAATACCGTGGGCCCCGTAGCAAGGTATTGATCCAAGAGGTGGACCCCCTCAAGAATTCTGCCCATCTGTAGCACTCTGGGGCTACAAAACCAAGTCACCCCATTTAACTCCTGGGGGTATGTCAACAAACATATCGAAGTCTTCTTCCAGCTTGGAGGAAAGCCTATCGATCACTGTTGATGCTGCCTGTTGGTCCTGCTTCTCCTCCTTGTCCTTCTTCCTGAGAGGACATTGGGTGCTATAGTGGCCAAACTCACCACATCTGAAGCACTTGACCTTCGACAAATCCTTCTTCTTCTTTCGCTGCTCCCCTTTTCCTTGATTAGGACCCTTTGATGTGAGGGCCACATTCTCCTCCTCCTTCACCTGCTTTGACTTGTTGTTTCTGCCACTAATGGAGCTCTTCCCTAAGTCTCGCCTCAACTCCTCCTGTTGCAAATCAACCCACATCCTGTCCCACTATGGCAAGGTTTCTCCACCCAAAATGCTTTGGATGAATACTTGCCATTCGTTGGAGACACTATTGAGTACCAATCATACTATCTCTATGGCTTGAGGTGCTGCTCCAACAACTGACAATTGATCTCGGATCTCCTAAATCCTGGTGAGGTAAGGGTCTATGCGTTCCCATTTTTGCATCCTGGTGCATCTCAACTTATCCTCCAAGTACATCTTCCGTTGCTTGAAAGTGCCTAGGTATAGTGTGGAAAGTGTATCACACATCTACTTGGCTGTTCCCTGGCTCACTATGTGTGATACAATGTGATCTCGAACACCGTCAAGAATCAATCTCTTTTCCCTTGCCATCTCCTTTCGATATTCCTTTTGTTGATTTGCATCTATGGGGATAGCTACCACTGCACTTGTGAATGGCTTCAAGCCATATTCATCCAGAAGGAAGGACATCCTTGCCTTCTAGATGACATAGTTGGAAGCAACGTCCAAACTATCATGATCTCGTAGCCCATTAGTGGGCATCTCAAAAATAAGTCGAAATCCTCCTCTTCTCTTCTGCTCAACTGCTGCCAGGCTCTACACACTCCCTGTTGGAGTGAGTAAATCTACTCACAACAACTGTTGGTTTGAAAGAGAAAAATGAACTTTTGAAGCTAGAAGTCCCCTGAGGAAAATTTCCCTCAGTGTGTGCTCTTTCTTCCTCCTAACACTATTTTGCACTAGCAATTGCTACAAAATACTACGTCCAGCTAGATATTTGCTCTGCAAAGAAAATAGAGGTTGCTCCCTCTACCTCTGGTAATCCTCGAATTGGAGAAATCTGATTTCTCTGTTCCTCTCTCAAATAAATCACTTTTTCCTCAAGAAATTGACGCTCCTGGCCAAGAAACTGTGCTGCCTCTGAGGGTTTCGAACTACTTCTTACGCAGAGCTACGAAATTCCTCTTCCCTTATACTACTGAAATCTCCGGCTTACAATATGCATTTTGATACCATGGGAGAAATCGGTAACCGATTCCTATTGCAACAACTGGAAATAATTCTCCTAAGTGTTCAATTAATTTTAACAATCTATTCACTGTGTGCTACAACAAACACTGAATCAATCACATTGCAACCTACACAAATAAACTGCGGAAGAAATAAACTCTGGAAGAAATACTAGCACACAAACACATAAAATAACATAGTTATTTTTGGATCAATGTCCCCAGAAAAACCCAACTCAAGAAAACCGGTGCAACAACTGAGGGTTTTATTACTATGCAACAGTGAAATAAATCGAGTACAACTGGATGTCGAAACTGGAAATACTATAGAGAAACACCGGCAAGAAAATCTAGAGAGGAGAAATTCCTCACTTCAAAGGAAAATCCCAACGCTGACCTCAACTCAAATTGAGTTGTCCAAACTGCCTATACACAGTCACTACGTCACCCTAGTGTAGTTGCTGCTGCTCTCAACTTGGAACAAATTCTCTTCAAGCTGTCTTACCAACTACTGTCTAGGAAAAAGTCTCTCCTAGCCTCTTGAACCTTTGCCCAGCTTTTGGAACTGAAATTCTGCTTCTCCACAACAATCCGACTTTGCCTCTAGAGGCTACTCCCCTGCTCTGTGTCAGCCTCTCTGCAAATCCACTCACCGGATCAAGGAATCTTCCTCCGGATTCATTGTCCCTTCCTCTCTCTCACTGCTTCGATTTCTCTAGCTCTCTTTCCGGCAACTGAATGTTGCTACTCAGGAAATCGATCTGCTCATGAAATCGAACTGCTCAATTGATTTTTCCAAGCCCCATCGACTTCTTCTTATAATCCTCTATTGAGACTTCAACGACCAATATTCCAATATTTGATCTTAATCGATGGCTAGGATTAACATAAAGTCGATCTATGTGAGTTTCTAGAACATTCACACCATAAATTAATTAATTATGATTAATTAGTCATATTCCCTAAGTTTAGCTTAGGAAATATATAAAAAATCACTAATAATCTAAGTAAGTCATTTCTAGGTAGAATTTCTAGAAATGATTTCTGGGTTTTCGAGATCTCATGTATTCTAGCCTTTCCACAAAATTTCCTAGCTAGAACACATATGATGCTACAAAAACTGACAGTCCCTCTTAGCGAGGAATGTGTTCTTGTGCTCCTACCCCTGTAGCAACATCTCGTCTCTGCATCATCTCTTGTCACGCTGTTGATGTATGGTTGTTGCTGCCCACCAACAACTGCGCAAATCTGGTATGTGTTGTATTTGCGCTGTTGTTGACCTTGCAAAATTGTTTCCAACACTGCATCTGCACTGCAACTCCCTCTCCATCTGTTGCTGCTAAAGCTCCAACATCTGCAACTGAAAAGTATCATAAATACTGAATCAACTGTGATCAGTATGATACATATGTCACCTGAGTCTCTGACTTCTGCTAGTATTTGCACTGTTGCTAACTCTGCATTGCTGCTAACTCCGCACTGCTACCAACTCTGCACTATGCTCCCCAACATTTGACATGTAAATAGAATCTGCATCTGTCACTCTCGCATCCAATTGCATCTACTACCACTGATCCATCCTACTACTAAAATACTGTGGACCTCGTAGCAAAGTATTGATCCAAGAGGTGGACCTCCTCAAGAATCCTGCCCATCTATAACACATTTGGGGATACAAAACCAAGTCACCCCATTTCACTCCTGGGGGTATGTCGTCAAACATAGCGAAGTCTTCCTCCAACCTAGAGAAAAGCCTACTATTCTCTGTTGATGCTACCTGCTGGTTCTGCTTCTTTTGCTTGTCCTTCTTCCTAAGAGGACAATGGTGTGAAATTTTTTGAATCTACACATCATAAATCCTACTGCAATCATTGGTTTATCATCTCCTACTTGTTATTACATTCAACAAGTTATTTAATTTATAAACATCGATGAAAAACACTACCGCAGACTATACTGACATACAGATCATAAACTGAGAATATATGAGACAAACACATAAGGAACACCGTTATTTTTTGACAACATGTCCCCGGAAAAACCCAATGCAGTAAAACTGTTGCATCATATAGAGGGTCTGTATTATTAAGCAAGAAGAATCTGACTACAATTGGTTGCCTCTCACAACGGCTAACCTTTCAGAGAAATCTTAGCAGTAAGAAATACATACAAGGGTTTACCTCGTTCTCCAAGTCACAACTGATCCACTGAGTGACCTGACTCCAACAAGCACTGCGAAATCCCAGCGCAATCCCTGCTTGGGCCAACATCTTGCTTCTAGGAGACTGCGTCACCCCTTCTGTTAGATCAATTTATTGGAGGAAGACTACTGCTCAGTTGTCCCGACTCAGAACCTCGCTTCTCCAAAAAAATCTCAAACTTCTTTTGATTATCTTGCACTACCACTGCAAGAGACCCTCTTGACATGCGTTAGCTCTGCGTGAGCCCCTTCTTGGGCTACATAGGCCTTTGCGCTGCCTCTCTGATGCTACCGCTGCCTATTTGACTGGTACTCGTTGGCTCGAAACTCCTTTTTGATCCAACTCTCTGCTTCTACCCCTCTCACTGCAACTCAGATCACTAGTTCGATTTTCTTAGCAAACCATGCCCCAGAAAATCGAACTCATATGATCACTCGGTGTATCTCCAACTGACCCTCAAGCCTCCTCTTATATTTTTCTTGTTGATGAATCAACAGTCGAGATTAATTCCCTAATAAACAACTAAGATTAAAACAAACTTGATCCTCGCCTCTTAGAAGCTTCTCACCCATATTTTTATTAATACCCATTAATATTTTTATTTTCCTAAGTTTAGACTTAGGAACCCCATTAAAAATACTAATTATTTAAATAACTCACAATTCGGGTGGAATTTCTCCAAACAATTTTTGGGTCTTGGAGATCTTATGTATTCTATCCCCTCCACAAAATTTTGGAGCTAGAGCACATCTGATGATACCCAAATAACCACTCCCTCTTAGCAAGGAATGTGCTCTAGTAATACTTCCCAACAAAAGTATCACATTGTTGAGGCCTCGAAAATCGCTGCAACAACATTGGGGGATAACCACCCGGTCCGGACCTTAGTACAGCTCCTTTTCCGTTTGGGATGGTGGCTCCGACTGGAGATAACGGGACCAGTTTCCCGATAATGAATAAACGGGATGGATGGGTGATGAATAGTTTGTTTTTGATGATAGGCGACTAGCTTATTCTATTGACAAAAATAGGGAAACTAATACTAATCTCGGGAACAACTTATTCATTCGGAATGCAGCGTTAAATAATCCTTATCTATCTAACAGGCATATAGATGACTCTGTAAAATAAACATGAGATATTCAATTATCCAAAGATTACTTCATATGAATAGTCAAAATGAAGCGATTAATACAAATTACTGCATTCACTATTTATATCATCGATACATATATACGATTGAAAGAGAAGCATGCTATAAACAACCAATAGTGGGATGCATAAAGGATGCTTCGAAAATCACATATATATATAAGCGATAATAGCAAGAGCGATTTAAATAACAATTCATATAACAGGAATGAGTACAGATGTAGATAATAGTACCATGTGAGCTGCTAGTCAATTCCAGATATCAATAGCTATTCACAATTCTTCCTTCAACACAGAAATGCTTTTAAACAAAGACAGTAGTGCACATTTGCATAAAAACCTTCCTCATTAAACTCAGAATAATTGGTCCAGTTTCATAAAAAAATATCCCTGAAGTACAATAGTGCAACTTCAGGGTTTAAGTCATATACA
>APFE031449025.1:141015-160097 GCA_000404065.3 Pinus taeda | reverse complement strand
CACACTGATCCATGACATCGATCCTCTATGCTGCTAATGCTTGGCTTGCTGCGCTTCATCCACTGCACTGTTGCAACCTCTACTGCTACCTATGACACTGCCATTGTCACTGCTACATATGTACTGCAGCTCCCTCTCAATATGTTGCATCATGTTTCCCATAGCACTGCCACTGGTAACTGTTGCACTGCAACTCAATTGTTGAGAAGTAAGCAACTGAATAGCCACCCAAAGGGTGACATACTGGTAAGTCTGGATACCTTATTATGTTGAAGCTACCTCTGCTGCTAATTTGTGTTGACCCTCTGCTGCTACTGCGCTACTGCAATCTACTTTGTTCCTCCCGCACTGCTGCAACCTTCACTATATTGCTTCAAACTTTGGTACTCTAGCTCTGCCATTGTTTCTCCATCATCCCTTGCACCAACTTACTCCCATCATTCTGCTATTTTCATTAAGGGCTCCCATAGTCATATGTGATCCAAGAGTTTGGGCACCTCAAGGATCTTGCCGCTGTGTAGTCCTCCCGAATACAACTCGATGTTGCCCCACCTCTTCTCCAGAGGTGCATGAGCACTCATGGCACAATCCTCGTCATCATCCTCCTTGTCAGCTTTCATTGGAGAAGCCTTCGAGTTATACTTTTCTTCCTTGCCCTTCTTCCAAGGTCACTGTGTAGCGAAATGTCCCAATTCCCCACACCTAAAGCATCTAACTTTGGTTATATCCTTTTTCTTCCTTTGTTGTTATCCTTGCTGTCTTGATGATGCGAGAACTGCATCCTCCTCCTCCTTCTTGACCCGGGCTCCTCTTCCTCTACTCCCTGCCTTGGTCAGCCTCCGTCGAAGAGCTACCCACATCTCCTCCCAACTGGGGAGAGAAGCTCTACCCAAGATACTCTGGAAAAATGTCTCCCAGTCTTCAGTGACTGCATTCAGGGCAGTCCTGACCATGAACTCGAGATCTGGCGTAGACCCCACGGAAGTCAGCTGGTCTCAAATCCCTTGCAACTTGAGAAGGAAGGGATCGATCTCTTCTCCCTTCTGTGTATGGTACTGTCTCAACTGATTCTCCAATAGCATCTTCCGTTGAACGGAAGTCCCCTGGTACAAGCTGGTCAGCGTCTCGCACATATCCCTTGATGTTTCCTTCTCAGCATTGTGTGGGACCACATGATCTTTGAATCCATCTAGAATCATGCATTTAGCCTTCGCCTAGGCCTCCTCGTACTTCTTCAGCAGATCATCGTCGACCGTAACATCAACTACCTTCAAGGCATAGTCCTTGATGCGATTCTTGTCTAGGACTGCTAGGATCCTTGCCTTCCAGATGACAAAATTGGATGCTCCATCCAACCTTTCCTGATCCCTCAGTCCATTGACTTCCATCTGTGCTCAACCAAATGTAACACTAGTTTTCTTCTCCCTCTTCTGTTGCGACTCCAGTAAGACTCAGATCTAGATTTCTTCGACGCTATAAATCCTCTAAGGAACAAGCTCCTCTAGACTCTCTCTAAGTCCTGATTTCCTTCACGAAAATCCTCCTGCCAAATGTCAGATCACTCTTCTCCTATCCTCCTTTGCTGCTGTTCAACAACCCGGATCTAGATTTCTTTGGCTAGAAATCTGTCAAGGCAGTGACTCCCTCTACCTCGGCTTTGTCTCGATAGACACTGTTCTACACCAACAACAACATCATCCCACCAGCTCGTTAGATCGAATCTGCACTGCTCCTCCAACCTCCTTAACTGACTGATTTGAGCCTCTCAGGCTCTACGCTGACCCAGAGAGCTGACGCAGTCACTACATGAGCTCCTATCGGTTACTGCGTTACCCTCTACAGGCTCGAAATGATGACACAGGAATTGTGTGAGCCTCTGCATCACTTCTCTGGCTCTGTGTCACTCCATCTACTCCTTTGCCTATGAAAAAACACTATCACTCGGGAAAACTTCTTCTCTGTAGAAAATTCACTAGATCTCCTGGATGATGTATTCAGTGTCCTATGATATGCAATTATTTGATACCATGTGAAAAATTATGAATCTACACATCAGAAATCCTAATGCAATCATTGGTTTATCATCTCCTACTTGTTATTACATTTAACAAGTTATTTAATTTATAAACAGTGATGAAAAACACTACTGCAGACTACACTGACATATAGATCATAAACTAAAAATATATGAGACAAAAACACAAGGGGCACCGTTATTTTTGGAGAAAACGTCCCCAAAAAAACCATTGCGGGAAAACTGGTCCAACATATAGAGGGTTTGCATTATTAAGAAAGCAGAATTTGAGTACAACAGGTTACCTCACACTGGCTAACCTTTTAGAGAAATATCGATAACAAGAAATACATACGAGGGTTTACCTCGTTCTCCAAGTCACAACTGATCCACTGAGTGACCTGACTTCAGCAAGCATTGCGAAATCCCAACGCAATCCCTGCTTGGGCCAATGTCTTGCCTCTAGGACACTGCATCACACCTTTTGTTGGAGGAAGACTACTATTCAGCTGTCCCAGCTCAGAACCTCACTTGTCCTGCAAAATCTCGAACTTCCGACGATTATCCTGCACTTCCACTGCAAGAGACCCTCTTGGCTTGCGTCAGCTTTGCATGAGCCCCTTCTTGGGTTGCGTAGGCCTCTGCGTTGCCTCTCTGAATGGTACTCGTTGGCTTGGAACTCCTTTCTGATCCAAATCTTTGTTTCTACCCCTCACTACAACTTAGATCACTAGTTCGATTTTCTCAGCAAATCACACCCTAGAAAAATCGAACTAATTTGATCACTTGGTGTATCTCCAACTGACCCTCAAGCCTCCTCTTATACTTTTCCTGTTGATGAATCAATGGTCGAGATTAAGTCCCTAATCAATGGGTAAGATTAAAACAAACTTGATCCTCGCCTCTTAGAAGCTTCTCACCCATATTTTTATTAATACCCATTAATATTTTTATTTACCTAAGTTTAGACTTAGGAACCCCATTAAAAATATTAATTATTTTAATAACTCACAATCTGGGTGGAATTTCTCCAAATAATCTCTAGGTCTTTGAGATCTTATGTATTCTAGTCCCTCCACAAAATTTCAGAGCTAGAGCACATCTGATGCTACCCAAAATCAACAACTAGGTGTTGTAGTGGCCAAGCTCACCACATCTGAAGCACTTGACCTTTGACATACCCTTCTTCTTTTGCTACTCCCCTTGTCCGTAATTGGGACCCTTTGATACAAGGGCCACATTCTCCTCCTCCGTCACTTTCTTTGACCCGTTGCTGTTGCCACTGATGGAGCTCTTCCCTAAGTCTCGCCTCAACTCCTCCTGCCCCACTTTAGGAAGGTTTCTCCACCCAAATTTTTTTAGATGAATACTTGGCATTCCTCGGAGACACTGTTGAGTTCCAATCATACTAGCTCTATGGTTTGAGGTGTTGCTCCAACAACTGACAACTGATCCCAGATCTCCTGAATCCTGGTGAGGTAAGGGTCTATGTGTTCCCCTTTTTACATCTTGTTGCATCTCAGCTTGTCCTCCAAGTACATCTTCCTGTGCTTGGAAGTGCCTTCGTATAGCATGGAAAGTGTATCCCACATCTCCTTGGTCGTTCCCTGGCTCGCTATGTGTGATACAATGTGATCTCGAACACCGTCAAGAAGCAACCTCTTTGCCCTCGCCATCTCCTTTCAGTATTCCTTTAGTTGATTTGCATTCGCGGGGATAGCTACCACTACATCTATGAATGGCTTCAGGCCATATTATTTAAGAAGGAAGGACATCCTTGCCTTCTAGATGACATAGTTGGAAGCAACGTCCAACCTATCATGATCTTGTAGCTTGATAGTGGCCATCTTAAAAAATAAGTCGAAATCCTCCTCTTCTCTCAACTCAGTTGCTGCTAGGCTCTGCGCACTCCCTACTGGAGTGAGTAAATATACTCACAACGAATGTTGATCTGTAAGAGAAAATGAACTTCTGAAGCTAGAAGTCCTGTGAGGAAAATTTCCCTCAGTGTGTGCTCTTCCTTCTTCTTGACGTTATTTTGCACTAGCAACTGCTGCAAAACACTGCGTCCAGCTAGAGATCTATTATGTAAGGAAAATACTCGCTGCTCCCTCTAGCTTTAGTAATCCTCGAACTAGAGAAATCTGATTTCTCTGTCGCTGTCTTAGAGAAATCAATTTTTCCTCAAGAAATTGACCCTCTTGACCAAGAAACTCTGCTGCCTTTGAGGTTTCGAACTGCTGCTTACGCAGAACTACGAAATTCCTCTTCCCTTCTGCTACTCATCTCTCTGGCTTATAATCCGCGTTCTGATATCATGTGAAAAATCGGTAACTCGATTCCTATTGCATCAACTGGGAATAATTTTCCTAATTGTTAAATTAATTTTAACAATTTATTTACTGTGCTACAACAAATATTGAATCAATCACATTGCAACCTACACAAATAAACTGCGGCATGAAATAAAGACTGGAAGAAATACTAGCACACACACATAAAATAACACAGTTAGTTTTGGACCAATGTCCCCAGAAAAACCCACCTCGGGAAAACCATTGCAACAGCTGAGGGTTTTATTATTATGCAACAGTGAAATAAACTGAGTACAACTGGATGTCAAAACTGGAAATCCTACAGAGAAACACTGGCAAGAAAATCTAGTGAGGAGAAATTCCTCACTCCATAAGCAAATCCTGACACTAACCTTAGCTCCAATAGAGCTGTCCAAACTTTCTCTGCGCAATCACTGCGTCACCCTAGTGTAGTTGCTGCTACTCTCAGCTTGGGACAACTTCTCCTCAAGCCGTCTTGCTAGTTGTTGTCTGGGACAATGTCTCTCTTGGCCTCTAGAACCTCTACCCAGCTTCTGGCCCTAAAATTCTGCTTCTCCCCAGCCTGAATCCTGGTGAGGTAAGGGTTTATGTGTTGCCATTTTTGCATCTTGGTGCATCTCAACTTCTCCTCCAAGTACATCTTCTGCTACTCGGAAGTGCCTAGGTATAGCATGGAAAGTGTATCACACATCTCCTTGGTCGTTCCCTGGCTCACTATGTGTGATACAATGTGATCTCGAACACCGTCAAGAATCAATCTCTTTGCCCCCGCCATCTCCTTCCGATATTCCTTTTGTTGATTTGCATCTGTGAGGATAGCTACCACTGCACCTATGAATGGCTTCAGGCCATATTCATCCAGAAGTAAGGACATCCTTGCCTTCCAGATGATATAGTTGGAAGCACCATCCAACCTATCACGATCTCATAGCCCGATAGTGGTAATCTCAAAAAATAAGTCGAAATCCTCCTCTTATCTTCTGCTCAACTATTTCTAGGCTCTACGCACTCCTTGTTGGAGTGAGTAAATCTGCTCACAACGACTGCTGATCTACAAGAGAAAAATGAATTTCTGAAGCTAGAAGTCCCCTGAGGAAAATTTCCCTCAGTGTGTGCTCTTTCTTCCTCCTGACGCAATTTTGCACTAGCAACTGCTACAAAACACTGTATCCAGCTAGAGATATGCTTTGCAAGGAAAATACTCGCTGCTCCCTTCGCCTCTGGTAATCCTTGAACTAGTGAAATCTGATTTCTCTGTCGCTTTATCAGAGAAATCGATTTTTCCTTGAGAAATTGACCCTCCTGACCAAGAAACTACGCTACCTCTAAGGTTTTGAACTAATTCTTACAAAGAACTATGAATTCCTCTTCCCTTCTGCTACTGAGCTCTCTGGCTTATAATCTGCACTCTGATACCATGTGAAAAATCGGTAACCTGATTCCTATTGCAACAACTGGAAATAACTCTCCTACTTGTTAAATTAATTTTAACAATTTATTTACTGTGTACTACAATAAAAATTGAATCAATCACACTGCAACCTACACAAATAAATTGCGGAAGAAATAAACACTGGAAGAAACATTAGCACACACACAAAATAACATAGTTATTTTTCGAACAATGTCCCCGGAAAAACCCACCTCGAGAAACCAATGCAACAACTGAGGGTTTTATTATTATGCAGTAGTGAAATAAACTGAGTACAACTGGATGTTGAAACTAGCATTCCTACTGAGAAACACTGGTAAGAAAATATAGTGAGGAGAAGTTCCTCACTCCACAAGCAAATCCTGACACTAACCTCAGCTCAAATAGAGTCGTCCAAACTACCTCTGCGCAGTCACTGCATCACCCTAGTGCAGTTGTTGCTGCTCTTAGCTTGGAACAACTTCTCCTCAATCCATCTGACCAGTTGTTGTCCAGGAAAACGTCTCTCCTGGCCTCTAGAACCTCTACCCAGCTTTTGGCACTGTAATTCTGCTTCTCCCCAGCAATTAGACTTTGCCTCTAGAGGCTACTGCGCTGCTCTATGTTAGCCTCTCGATGGCTTCTCTACCTCTCTGCAAATGCACTCACTGGATTAGGAAATCTTCCTTCAGATTTACTATCCATGCCTCTCTCTCATTGCTTCGATTTCTCTGGCTCTCTCTCCGGCAACTGAATGTTGCTACTCAAGAAATTGATCTCCTCATGAAATCGAATTGCTCAAGTGATTTTTCCAAGCCCCATCGACTTCTTCTTATAATCCTCTGGTGAGACTTCAACGACCAATATTAGATCTTAATCGATGGCTAGGATTAACTTGAAGTCAATCTGTGTGGGTTTCTAGAACAATCACACCATAAATTAATTAATTCTGATTAATTAGTCATATTCCCTATGTTTAGAATTAGGAAATATTTAAAAAATGACTAATAATCTAATTAAGTCATTTCTAGGTGGAATTTCCAAAAATGATTTCCCAGGTTTTTGGAGATCTTATGTATTCTAGCCTTTCCACAAAATTTCGTGGCTAGAACACATTTGATGCTACAAAAAATAACATTCCCTCTTAGCGAGGAATGTGTTCTAGCACTGTTGCCCCTTGTAGAAACACCTTGTCTCTGCATCATCTCCTATTACGGTGTTGAATTCTGGCTGCTGCTACCCACCAACTACTATGTAACTTTGATATGTGTTGCATTTGTGTTGTTGCTGACCCTGCAAAAGTGTTGCCAACACTGCATCTGAGCTGCAACTCCCTCTCCATTTGTTGTTGCTGCAAATGCAACATCTGCAACTGAAAAGCATCCTAAATATTGAATCAACTGTGATCAGTATGATACATTTGTCACCTGAGTCTCTGACTGCTGCTAGTATCTATGTTGTCACTGAGGCATCTATGTTGCTGCTAACTCTGCACTGCTGCCAACTCTGCAATGCGCTCCCCAGCAATTGACATGCAAATAAACTCTGCATCTGTCAGTCTAGCATTTGACTGCATCTATTGCCACTAATCCATCCTACTACTAGAATACTGTGGGCCCTGTACCAAGGTATTGATCCAAGAGGTGGACCTCCTCAAGAATCCTACCCATCTGTAGCACTCCGGGGATACAAAACCAAGTCACCCCATTTCACTCCTGGGGGGTATGTATGTAAACATAGCGAAGTCTTCCTCCAGCCTAGAGGAAAGCCTATCAATCTCTGTTGATGCTGCTTGCTGGTCTTGCTTCTCCTTGTCCTTCTTCCTGAGAGGACATTAGGTGCTGTAGTGGCTTAGCTCACCACATCTGAAGCACTTGACCTTCAACAGGTCCTTCTTCACTACTCCCCTTGTCCCTGATTGGGACCCTTTGATGCGAGGGCCACATTCTCCTCCTCCTTCACACACTTCGAACCGTTGCTTCTGCCACTAATGGAGCTCTTCCCTAAGTCCCACCTCAAATCCTCCTGTTGCAAATCGACCCACACGTTGTCCCACATTAGCAAGGTTTCTCTCCCTAAAATGCTTTGGACGAATACTGCCATTCCTCGGAGACACTGTTGAGTCCCAATCACACTAGCTCTATGGCTTGAGGTGTTGCTTCAACAACTGACAACTGATCCTAGATCTCTTGAATCCTAGTGAGGTAAGGGTC
The DNA here is from genome assembly GCA_000404065.3 of Pinus taeda. Classification (NCBI taxonomy): domain Eukaryota; kingdom Viridiplantae; phylum Streptophyta; class Pinopsida; order Pinales; family Pinaceae; genus Pinus; species Pinus taeda. Next base: position 152,123 of record APFE031449025.1, on the reverse strand, counting down.
TATGCATTCCCCTTTTTGCATCCTGGTGCATCTCAACTTCTCCTCCAAGTATATCTGACACTGCTCAGAAGTGCCTTTGTATAGCATAGAAAGCGTATCCCACATCTCCTTGGTCGTTCCCTGGCTCGTTATGTATGATACAATGTGATCTTGAACACCATTAAGAATCAACCTCTTTGCTCTTGCCATCTCCTTTTGGTATTCCTTCAACTAATCTGCATCTGTGGGGATAACTACCATTGTATCTATGAATGGCTTCAAGCCATTATTCATTAAGAAGGAAGGACATCCTTTCCTTCTAGATGACATAGTTGGAAGCACTATCCAACCTGTCATGATCTCGTAGAGTGGCCATCTCAAAAAATAAGTCGAAATCCTCCTCTTCTCTTTTGCTCAGCTGCTGCTAGGCTCTTTGCACTCCCTGCTTTCTGCTCACAATGACTGCTAATTTGCAAAAGAAAAATGAACTTCTGAAGCTAGAAGTCCCCTGAGGAAAATTTCCGTCAGTGTGTGCTCTTTCTTCCTCCTGACGCTATTTTTCACTAGCAACTACTACAAAATACTTTGTCCAACTAGAGATCTACTTTGCAACGAAAATATTGGTTGCTCCCTCTGCCTCTAGTAATCCTCGATTTGGAGAAATTTGATTTCTTTATCGCTCTCACAAAGAAATTGACCCTCCTAGCCAAGAAACTGCGTTGCCTCTAAGGGTTTCGAATTGCTGCTTACGCAGAGCTACAAAATTCCTCTTCCCTTCTGCTACTGAGCTCTCTGGCTTACAATTTGTGCTCTGATACCTTGTGAAAAATCAGTAACCCGATTCCTATTGCAACATCTGGAAATAATTCTCCTAATTGTTAAATTAATTTTAACAATTTTACTGTGTGCTACAACAAACACTGAATCAATCACACTACAACCTACACAAATAAATCACAGAAGAAATAAACACTGGAAGAAATACTAGTGCACACATAAAATAACACAATTATTTTTGGACCAACGTCCCCAGAAAAACCCAACTTGGGAAAACTAGTGCAGCAATTGAGGGTTTTATTATTATGTTGCAGTGGAATAAACTGAGTACAAATAGATTCTGAAATTGGCAATCCTATAGAGAAACACCAACAAGAAAATCTAGAGAGGAGAAATTCCTCACTCCACAGGTAAATCTCGACGCTGACCTCAACTCAAGTTGAGTCGTCCAAACTACCTCTGCGCAATCATTGCATCATCCTATCTCAATGGTTGCCACGCTCAGCTTGGAACAACTTCTCCTCAAGTCGTATTACCAGCTGCTATCTGGGAAAAAGTATCTAATGGCCTTTGGAACCTCTTCCTAGCTTCTGGCATTGAAATTCTGTCTCTCCTCAGCAATTCGACTTTGCCTCTAGAGGCTACTTCCCTGCTCTGTGTCAGCCTCTTTGTGGTTTCTCTGCAAATGCACTCACTAGATAAGGAAATCTTCCTTCAGATTCACTATCCCTACCTCTCTTTCACTGCTTCGATTTCTCTGGCTCTCTCTTCGACAACTAAATGTTGCTACTCAAGAAATTGATCTGCTCATGAAATCGTACTGCTCAAGTGTTTTTTCCAAGCCCCACCGACTTCTTCTTATAATCCTTTGTTGAGACTGTTAGCACTTGAGATTTCACCTCAGGCTGAGAAAGGCAAACCTTCAAGGCAACATCAAACCATTTCACCTCGTAGCTAGCCCTACGAGGTATGAGAAGGCTCTCTCGGGTCAAACTCAATGAATTTTTCAATAGGATGAGTTGACCAATTAGAAACACTGATTTTAGGCTAGTAAACTGATAAAAGGGGTTTTTAATAAAATGACGGGGTTTTTCTGGGCTGCATGGGCAAAATCACAGCTTTAAACAAAGAAATATAATGAACAACACAGGTTGACGACTGAGGCAAGGTAGGCAAGGAATTTAGCATCAAATCTAGATTTTAAATGGGATGGCAAGACTGGTGAGGAGCTGACAAGGGCAAACAATAACTTTGAATCGCTTGTCAAACAGAAGAGAAAAACATTGAATTGAAACAAAATTTATAGGCCAGAGAATAATACCTATGAATTCTACCTAAAACACTTCATTTGCCGCCCCCTCAATTAGAAATGGATCATGAGAGGTGAATGAAACATAACAGTTTACATATTTGAAGACCAAAGGAAAGGGCGAGGAAAAACTTATTGCTAAAATTAACATACCACATGAATCTCAGAAATTAGAGCTGTGAAATTTTCATTAAAAATCCCTCTGTCAAAGACTGTACAATGGAGCTCAGTTCTCCTCCAGCACTCAGAAAATCTCTCCTGACTCACTCACCCTTACAAATGAATTTTTTCTAATATAATCAATACATGCTGTTCAGGAAAAACAAAGAACCAATCAACCCAAAATCAGCAATTTGTTTTATCATTATTAATAAATAAAATAACAGAAAACAATCAGCGCTTCTAAAAAAACGCTCCTTCTTCTACTCGAACTGTTGGAAACTGATGAAGCGGTGGCATTGCAGGTGTCAATTCCTTTGCTGAAAATAAACATAAGCAATCGAATTTGTATGCCACTTTGCACATTCTGGATTTTATAACTGCGCCCCAAATCTGGAAATACGTTATCCATTTTACCGAAATTAGGAAAAGATTTTGATAATCTGGAGTAAAGATCTCATGAAATCATGACTGAGGATCGAAATTGGCAAATGCGTTTCTCTTGAATTCTTATGATGGCTGACACATGGAATAACTGCTGGAGCGCAGATCTCCATAGGACCAGGATTGAAATCAAATCGCATTCTCTGACTGTAATAGATAATCCTAACTTCAGTTTGGTTAGCCACGTTGCATTTGCCATTTTAATAAAACAACTTTTAATCGCCCGCAGTCCCACAAAATCTCCAAAAGATCAATTGCTGGCGGAAATCATGGAACAACATCCTGTATGGAGTAATGAGGCCAGTCGCACTTGCCTCTGCACACTGGCACATTCACATCATTCTGCTCTTTAAATGTACTAATATAAAACCGCGGACTCTCCAACCTCTGCTTTGATCAACAGCTAGACTCATAAATGCTAGCTTTTGGACAAAACAATGTACAGGTCTATTGACTACGGTGCCCAACGCATATTATCAAGCCATCTTCATTTCACTACAGTCGAGTTTTTCAAACATATTGTTTTACTCATCAACATGAGCCCTCAGCTTGATCCACCTTAATGCTTGATCTGCAGGTTTTAGCTCTGCACATGTCCTTTAAATTGAAGTGCACACACTCGTAAGCTGCACAGGGTATAATAATTCCTCAATTCACGGATTGATCAGATCTATGCTCAAGATTGATTGAATCAAACCAAAATGTAGCCATTTCTCCAGATCTGGTAATTATTTGCAGACAAGAATGTTCAAAAGATTCATATCTCTGTACCATAAAACATCTCTTCTCAGATCGCTCGATACTCAGTCATGCACTCTTTCGACCCAGGAACCTCCAAAGAAATGCCTTCCCTGCACTGCCCTGAAAACAACGTTACGGTGCCCAGAACACTTTAAACAACGTGATGAGCAACAAATATCACTTCTTTAACTTCTCCATGCGTGTGCTTACTGCCCAAGAAGTTTGCCATACATATTGTCACTGTTCATTTTTATCAGTGAACTGAGTATCAAATACACGAGAAACATTTTGCCCAAGATTGTGACTAGTTCCAGCTTGTAAAACCGTGCAATCACCCATCATTTCTTCTATAGTATAGGTGCGAAGAGCATCAACAAATGTCTCTGCTCTCGATTTGCAGCCAACTGTAACAGGCATAGCTGCTTGTTCACGCAAATTTATGGTATACCTCAATCGTCGGCAAAGCCTCTTTCTCATGCATATACAAAGGATTCCTTCCCTTTGGCAAATTTTGAATTTCGAAACAATATGTCATTGGCAATGGAATGATGGATTCACGCATATCCTTACATTTGAAACGATCAGTGGGCAAATAGAAAAGAATGTTTCCCTACCTTCAAAGATAATGGTAATCGGAAACAGCGATTCCTAGTATAGACAGCTGAGTCTAGGAAAAGTTCACTACGGCTTTCAGCACAACTATCCCCTTTGAGGATATACAATTCTTTGAACTTTGTGTCTATTTCTCGTAATTTTGCTATGTGTACACATATCTCTCCAACAAAAGCACCCACATGTGAATTGTCCTTGAAAGTGGCATTTGGTACATGAATTATTAAATGACAAGAAAATTTTTCTGTCGTTGAAGAATCAAGCTCTATTGTCCAGTCAGTTTCAAATTGAAGACCATATATGTCAAGCATGTTGTCAGAGATGACAGATAACAATAGATCTACCATTGCCACTCCATTTGCGTCCACGTTTAGAATGCAATTAAATTCCAAATCAAAATATAGATGGTAAGGAGAACCCTCTCAGTAATCCGCAAACGACGATGACCTATCAGAACCACCTGATCTCCCTGTATAGTGGTAATCTGAGCTAATATACCAATTTCATGAAGTCACTTGTAAAGTGCTTCTCCCTTCAATTCATAAATACTTTTCTCTGTTTCAGAACCCGAGATTAAAGTAGAATCAGAACCAGGCTCATCTTTGACAAAAAAAACACCTACATATGATGCTGATCTTTTGCAATTCTCCGCTAATAGTGCTAAGAGTTTTGGACCCTTCACATAAATTGGCGTATAGAAACCTGGAAACAAAGGCCTATGGGGCAATGGCAAAGCTATGACCTGAAATTTATCTGAAACCATATGACGAAGTCGTTGATAATAAACTGGACCAATGAATAGTTTACAAGTAAGCTTCTGTACCAAGGGTGCCACTGTAGAGAACCTCTGTGCCATGATAGTTGAAATCATATGAAGATAAAACTTTGACCAAATTCATCAACAATAGAGTCTGATGTGTGCTTTGTTTTGTGTTTTGTGCTTTTGCAGAGATAGGAGCTTGAAGTCGCTGCCATTTGAAGAGCTAGAGCATAAATTACATAATTTAAAACAATACATTAAATGATTTCTTCTTCAAAACAGGGTTTTGAAGAAGAATCAATCTTTGACATGAGACGGAGTCTAACAGAGACTTCAACAACCAAGATTTGATCTTAATCGATGGATAGGATTAACTTGAAGTCGATCTGTGTGAGTTTCTAGAACATTCACACCATAACTTAATTAATTCTAATTAATTAGTCATATTCTCTAAGTTTAGACTTAAGAAATATTTAAAAACCAACTAATAGTATAATTAAGTCATTTCTAGGTAGAATTTTAGAAATGATCTCTGGGTTTTGGAGATCTCATGTATTCTACCCTTTCCACAAAATTTCGTGGCTAGCAAACATCTGATGCTACAAAACTAACAAATAACTAGGTTAAACTCTAGAATCTTCGCATAAGGCTAACTCAACAACTTGAAAATATTATATATAGCTCATTAATAGTCACAACACTCAAGCTCTAGCTATACCCAATTGATTAAATACTTGCAAAATATTAGCTAGCCACTTTTATGTCACTAAGTGGTGAGCTTGAGCTTTACATAGTGAAAAAAGGGGGGCATTCATTGATTGTTTTATTTGTATCCATTTGCATTGTACGAATTCTTAGTACCTATTGCAAACTTAAGAAACCTCTCAAATATTAACATTAATTGGTCAAGAGCTTAGAGCCAATTTGGTGATTGTGTATTTAGGATAACATGCTAATTTTTTTTCGTTTGCTTGGTTATTTATAGCACGTGTTACTAAAAATACATTAAGGGTAAGCCTAAAACATTGTTGTTATATTAACTCTTTTATGCCATTGGGTGGTGAGCTTTACATAGTGAAATATAGGGGTTGTTAAATTATTGATTTATTTATATCTACTTACATTGTACAAATTCTCAATGCCCATAAAAAAACTTAAAAAACCTAGCAAACATTAAAATTAATTAATCAATTAAAGAGTTTAGAGCTAATTTGGCAATCATGTATTAAGGATAATATAGTTTTTTATTAGTTATTTGAAATATATGTTATTAAAAATGCATGAAAGGTAGGCCTAAAACATTGTTGTTATAACATTTTGGATTGAGATGAAGAATATACCATAAATACAATGTTTGAATGTTTCACAAACATATCTAACTTTTGAATAAAACATATAACATGATAGAGACAATTATTGAGCCAAGAGGCTCAGTCTACATCCAAATATGAAGGTGATGTGTAATTTCGTTCATGTTCAACATGGAGTTGACACATGTCCATTTAAAAAAAATAAAAAAAATCTTTAAATTAAAAAATAATGTTAGCTATAATCAAAATAAAAAACAAATATACATATTTGGTAAGTATTGTAAAACATAGTCTGATTGTGCTTGTTTATTGGTTGTTGATTTGCAACTCAATATAAAGGAGATCTGCTAAAAATATTTCTCTAACTCTTAGTTATAAATAAAATATTTCCATGTGCATAAGATAATATTATATCAACTTTTAAAATTCTTTTGAAGTAATAATTTTTTTTGATATTATTTATATTTTCATATTTAATTGGATACATAAATAACCCATTTTAATATCCATGTTAACTAATTTGTTTTAATATCAACTTTAGAAAGAACATAAACATATATGTATATATATGAACCTCAATAAAATATTTCAATGTTTAAAAAGAAAATGTAATTGAAAATAGAAAAGTTCAATTCCTACTTTGTAACAAGAATAAGAGAAATAGTGTAACTAATTCAATTTTTAATATAAATTAATCTGTGACATTTAAAAAATATGAATAGTAATTGAAAAATTCAATGTGCATCACAAATAGAATATTTCAATATATAAAATCAAGTCACATTGAAATTTGTTTCACAATATATTAATAGAAAAAAAAACTTTAATATGAACAATATAATCCATAAATAAAATATCTCAATGCTCATGTTAATTAAATTATTTCAATGTCAACAATTTACATATTATATATGGTTTAAAATAATAATAATAATACTAAAATGTCTATATATTATATTATGGTAAGATATATTCATCTAAACCATATGGATGCAAATTCTGGAGGTGTAATTTTTTAAGTTTTACAACATAAAAAGAGTTTTCACGCCAAGAGATTTGATCCCTCTCGGCTTTTGCTAGATCTGTGGTTAAGATGGATCTATGCTAGTATTTTCAGAAAAATTGCAAATTTCAAGCTTTTGCAATGTTTCTACATTTTGAATTAGAAATAAGCATTAAAAAAATCAAACAATAAATCTTAAAAGCAATCTCAAACCAAATATTGAAAAATATCCTTAAAAAAATGAAACATCTCAAGCCTCCCTTACCTTAAAAGTATTCTCAACCCAAACTCTAAAAGTGGCTCTCAAAACTCAATAATAAAACCTCCAAGACCTTCCTTAAGCACACTAAAATATTTTGGGTTTTTCTTGTTGTGGAGAGAAGTTGGCACCCTATAGTTAAAACCTCTAAGGCCTTCGTTGTACACTAAAATATTTTGGGTGTTTCTTGTTGTGGAGAGGTGGCACTCGATAGTTATTTGGGTTTGATCCTTTTTACTCGAGGGTTTGTGGTTCTTTGCTCAAGGCTTTGGTATAGATTTCATGACTCATCCATTCGCTTTTTGATTAACTATTAAATGTTATTACTTTTTTGTGTCATTTGTTTGACTTTGTTTTAAAAAAAATTCAAACTTTGGTGGTTTCCATGTTAATTCCATGTGAATTTCTTTTATTTTTTCTTGTAAATTTGAATTAGGGCTTTAAAGCAGATTTATGATCAAATGCATAGTTATATCCCTATGATGGGTTTGGCAGAAGCATTATCAAGGAAAATTTTAAGAACCCGCCTAAATTTATATGTATAATAAATGGGTGAATCCACATGATACATAGGAAAAATGGAAGACGATTTTAACAATAATATAATATGTATATATAATTTTTTTGGCGAATCTCTCATCATATTATATTATCTTGTAAAATCATAGTGAATTTTTCACTGAATTATAAAATCTTGTAAGATCTTGGTGAATGTTTCACTGAATAATAAAGACTTTGTAAATGGATAACAAAGTTCATAATGACTATTTCTTGTAATGGCTTCAAGCCTTGTTAATCAATCCATCAAGAACCAAAACAAGTATATTCCTTATATAGAATATAAAGATATTTCTCATGGAAAGTCAATTAGGTTTAATGCAGGTGGTAGGGATGGATACATGGCACCTAGAGTCCTATACTACCTTCTTTAGCCCAAGGGACGCTTTATATTATAGGAATTATACGAAATATGCACTGAAGTAGGGTAAAAATGAAAGAGAAGATCTGGAAATTTCAAGTGTATTGGAGAATGTGTAATGGTAAAAGAACAAATGTAGGAGAAATAGGGCTTACGACTTTTATGTACAAATGTGACCACTACAGTCAAAACTCTCCATTGTACCTTTTGGGTTGAAATACAAAGAGAAAAATAAAAGTAATCAACATGGCACAACCCCCTTCACAGAAAAAAATCAAATAAAAAAGAAAATGATATTAAAAGTCTCAAACATTCACACAAATAAGAGTTTCTTGCATCGAGCCCTATCATTTATGTGTGCCATTCACTTTTGGAAAGAAGAAACGGTAACGAGGAGCTTTCATAGCAGAAGGCTCAACAACAAGATTCAATAAGTAAATGTCTTGCAAATGAGCCCCATTGCACTTCTCTCACTGATCAAACTAGAGAAAGACCCAACAACGGGATAACTTCTATTTATGAAACCCCATATTGATCCTAAAATACAAAATGTTGAATGGTTATCTTACTAAATTTACTTAGACTGAAGATCCTAAGTTGAGACAATGTACAGAAAATCCCTGAGTCACTGTGAAATATCTACAACTAAGTTAACATATTCAAGGGCTTGAAACCATTACAAAGACCCATAATGCAACACCCAGTTCCAGAGAATCAATGCACGTCTCATATTCCTAGATTGTAGAAAAATCAAAGATCTAATTTGGGGTAATTCGATAACTACAGTTCCTTCATACTTGGGTTGATAAATAACAAATGATAGAGGAACAAGGATTCATCCAAAGGGGAATCAAATCAAACCCATGGAGGCTTTTTGAGCGCAATAGTCATTGAAAGGGGTATCACTTTGCTTAGGCTACCTTCCATCTACCAATTAGATTATCAAGAAGTTTTAAAGGAAGAGGATAATTTGCTGCATACTCCTTTTTGAGATATATTATGTCCAGTTGGATGCTTGAACACCAAGATCTATCACCAACTATTCAAGTCTTGCAGTGGTTCTCCAATCACCATGAAAGAAACATGACACCTTCCCCTTCTGACTTCTAAAAGATTGACCAAAATACTAGTTGTTCAGTGTTGAGAAATCTTCACTTTTCTTCAAGAAAAAGAAGATTTCTACTTTTATAAGCATTTTTCTAGGATTTAAATGGAGAGATCCAAGAAACAGAATCTACTTTTCTATCTGTTTCACCTCCCTGTAGCCATGTTTTTAAGAGATTTTTGGTGATGTCTTCATGGCTGTTACAACTAATGTTAAGTGTGTCCATCAGACTGGTGTAATTATGTTTCATGCCATAATATGAGTACATCATCTTAGTGCTCCATAACATGGATTACAACAAAGGGTCATTTGCAAATTCTGAGTTTCCTACTAGATCCTTATAGGAATTTATGGTAGGACCCTTCCTACAACAAATATGTAGAACATATTACAACCCTCATAATTAATTCCAACTTCCATCTCTCTCTGACATTAAAATAGTATTGGATGCCTAGTGAGACACTAGTGAGACTGTTTTTGTGTTTCACAGTGGGCACCGTTGAAATTTTATGGTATGGCCCTTCTTACAACAAAAAGGTGTAGGATGTACTGGAAGTGTCAGACTTAGTTCTCTCTCTTTCTCTAAAACAAAATATTACTCGTTGCCAAGTGAGACACCAATGACATTGTATTTGTGTTTCCACGGTGGGTGCAAAGTTTTCATTGTAGGATTAAAGTTAACTTTATAGATCGATAAGAATAAAACCACTGACTATCAAGGTCTTCACATCATCTTGTTCAAAGTATACTATTTCTTGTGGACCTTTTCGACTTTCAAACCTCTTTTCAGTTTTCCTGTTTAGGCCTCTTGACATTTTATATAGAATCAATTAGCAGGGTCAGAGTCCTTTAAAATGTAAACCTAATTAAATAAAATAATGCAGTTATATTAACTACCATCTATATTATAGTAGAAAGGAGTACAAAATTGAATAGAAGGTAGGAGGTTATGGGATTTTGATATCTGCAACTACTCCCAAGGAAGAAGTTATTTGGAGAAATTCATCTGAAAATGCAACAAGTTATTAAGAAAAAGGCTAAAGAACCATGCCTCGTTAAGAGACAACCAAGATGTGCTCAATTCTATATTATTTTTGGAAATTAATGCAAATATTATTTATTAAAAATGACAACAATTCATTTCCACCAGGAATGGAAAGACGACACTTGGTAAAATTTGTCCATTCATTTCCAAAGAAATAAACACATTACACAAAATGAGTGTTGAAGAGAGATTTGGAATAAAAAAGCATTAAAAACTGATATTTAAATAAATTGTCTATTGCCTATAGGCTATGGGCTTGTTTTGTTGCAATTTAGTTTTCATTCCACAACTCAATTATCAAGAGAAGGTGCACATAATGAAGAAGATACCAAGAGATAGATTTGGATGGAAATAAATTTAGAAATTTTGGAGTGACCTCAATGCACAACAATGATATATTGGTTTGTCGATAATAGATCTTGCAAACATAGCACAATAGAATCATGAAATAGTATTTTTGCAGTCCTATCCTCTTGTTTATAGGTGAAAATGGGAAATAACATAAAAGATACCCAAAAAGGGTTAGACAACAAAAGCATTATATTGTTTCATGTAAAAACCAACAGACTAAGTCACTTGACATAGGGATTCGGGATTTGCAGTATCGGATTCAGACACGTTGACCCCCCCCGAAACAGGACACGTAGGATTCATTATATATTATTTTATATATATATATATATATA
>APFE031449025.1:113574-139137 GCA_000404065.3 Pinus taeda | reverse complement strand
AATAACTTTAATAAATAACTCACCAATAAATTGTGCATCCTTGTATTCTCCAAGTGTATCCACTGCTTTCATGAAAACCGGACCACTCAAGGAAGACACCATGAAGTTGATGATTGGGTGTCGTGCTAGATCTGTCCATCCATCAGAAACAATGCTAACCCAAATGTTGGCCATGATGCTACAATAGGCTCAAGCATTTTTTGCACCTCTTTTTTTGCCTTCGTCAACAATGTGGTTCTCAGCTTCTCTGACCCAGGAGGCACATACCCTATTGGAGCCCCTTGTTAGAGCTCGACACATCTCAATAAATAGAGGTGAGCATGCAACATTAAATGATATGAAGTTTTGATAGAAGAAGAAGGCAATGGTGAAATCAAGCTCTTCTCGTCTCTCTTTTTGGAAAATCTTGTCCATTGGACCAAGTGCTATTCTTTTTGCTGCTTGTCCCCCAGTAGAAGTAGAACTCTCAAATGGAAATTTGGTGGTGGCTTTCCTAAAAAATGGAAGGGGGTTTTCATTCTTGGGTTTTCTTGATTTTGAAGCCACATTTTCCATACCAACAGTGGACTCATTTTCCAATTCTTTTCTCTTTTGTAAAGAAACAACTTTACAAGCTCCAATCCCACAATCCGGTAAAGCCAACAAATGTGCTTTCACATGGTAATATGTGCTTTTGAAAGAAATGTGACAAAAGTTATATCTCCATTGCACATTGCCTCATCCCTTTCCCTTGGTGCTTGTCCCATCCTTGTGACATATTTCCACAATGGATATTTACCAGTGTTGTCTTTAGATCCTCCTCTTCCATCAACATTACTTGCAGTAGACTCTGATGATATTGGGGGAGGAGGGGCATCTCCAATGGAGACATTCTTGCCCTTCCTTTGCCCCCTAATTGCTGCCTTTGATTGAACCATGAATACTATAAAAGAAATGAACAAAACGTGCACAAATTTGTAAACAAAAAATCATATACAAACTGCTGTAATAGAATAAGAAATGCAAAAAAATATTGCTGAAATGCATTTACCTGGTGCTTGAATCTCCTTGCCGAACACTCTACTCCCTTAGCTCCTTGCTCCAAACCCTTCTCCACTTGCAAACAACTCAAACAATGCAAGCCAAATGATAAACAACGTGACAGAAATGAGGAAATGCGACCTTTTTTAACCCGTGGGAGTCCCTTTTCGACTAAACGAATCCTAGAAATCGGGACACGCAGGCAAAAATCGGGACATGCTGACAAATTTCGGGACACGTTTGGGATTTGAAGAATCCTGATAGGATTCGACGAATCCTATTTTGGGACACGTTTTTTGGCCGAATCGTATCCAACACACCGAATTCCGGTTCGCCAGGGCATTTGGACGAATCCAGTTACTTAGTCAACAGAGGTATTTCTTTGAGCAATAGACCTAGTAGACATATGAAATTGCATCAATGGATTAAAAAATCAGTAGTTTTGCAATGCTATATTCACATTTATTAAAGGGAAAAAAATACTTTTGAAGGGAAATAATATCAGTGCATCAATGCAAATACTGAAAACATACTTTACCACAATACATATTGTAACTGACACTTGTCACTGCATATATTTGTATCACAAATAACTTATGATCCACAACTGATTCAACGTAAGCCCTAAAGCTTGAGGGGATATTTAGAATTTAAGGTTTGAACGTGAAATTGCAAATTGTTAATATTTTCTTTGGAAGTTTGGAAAGTGCTCACAACACTCATTGTTATGAGTCTGAGTCCAGTCAGGGAGATTTAAAATATCTCATTGTTACGAATGAGCAGGTTTGAAATCGATCCTAATGGAATTTGTCCACCATGCTTTTGAGAGGGAGAAGGGATGCCCTAGTTGGCATCTGAAACACAACGCTTGATCAGCTTTAACTCTCAAGAAGCACTTGCTAGCATACACAAAATGTACCCTTACCATCCCTCTTGTTGAAAAAGAGGCCCAAACTACAGTGTGCACAACCTACATTGGATCTAAACATCATAAAATGCCACAGACCCATTGGATTCTTATCTTCATTGCCATGCCTCCACAGATGCAGGAAATAACAAATCCACATCCACCTGTCCCAAGTCAACTTCTTATGCCTGCCCCCTCAATTTGGGTTTTTCATATTCATATTTTGCTCATGCACATGCTTGCATGCCTCCGTCACACATACACAACAAGAAACACTAGCTGTTACATCCCTAGTTGGCAATGCCAGAATATCTTGTAGTTGGAGAAACTGTGAAGGAATTCCCATCCATTAAAGTTTGATAGATAAGAACAATGGTATGGATGTGAAAATTTCAAGCCCTAGGTGACTAATGTCCTTATGATATCAATTAAACAAACAAGTAGATTGTTGAATTTAACTAATATTGAAATTAAATTTCAAACCTTAACTTCGATCACACATTGGCTAAAAATTAAAAAGAAGAAGCATACAAATTAATTTTACATACATACAAGTAATTACTCCAAATAAGCTTTTCAATCCTTGAAAAAGTTACAAGGAAACCTCCACACACTGCCCAAAAATCAGGACTGCACAGTTACCAAAATCACCCTAAACTTGAGCTTCTACAGGTTGCTTGAAAGGTACACCTGCTTATACGAAAAGGGGCATATGATCCTGCCGTATGGATTCTGTGTGGATGTACAGAACTGTGTGCTGCCCAGAAACACCTATTTCCTAGCTTCCTGCACTCTCTCTCTCTCAAAATCGCTCAACCTCCTCAACTGCTCATGTGTGTTGAAAGCCTTCTCATCCCTCTTCTTCTTCCCCCTCCTCATTGTCATGTTCTTTAGTTTATAAGGGACTACAATAAATGAATATTCCTTCCACTTCTAAGTTTCATTCTAAGAGGAAACAAATTAGAAATGGAAATGGTCTTAAAAAACATTTCAACTGCCAAAGTGTTTTGGCCATTCTAATGAAGAATGCCTTCAACAAAAAGCACTCAAATCACGTAAGCTAATGGCTGAGAAAATAATATAAACTGAGGAGAAAGATAAACTAACTACTAGTTCTCCAAATCCATTATTAGTCCCGAAGGCAACTCTTTACACCTTTGTGGTTTATAAAGAAGCTTTGTTCAAGTGAAATTGACAAATCAAAGACCAGCGGGCCCAAAGCATAAATAATGACAACATGAAGAATCTTATTTCAGAAAATCTTAGAACGTCTCTTAATTTTCCCTCTAAACCTTATCCTCACCATTTTTAGGCTGAATGAAAGCAAATGAGAAACCGAAGCGAATAAATAAGGACCGTCCATAACGTTACGTTTTCTCACCTTTCATTGAAAATGTCGAGTGTGACATCACATATGTTGATTGTTGTGGCCTTATCCTTCAGGAATCCTTTACAACATGACCACCATGCAATCAAAGATGCATATCACAACACTAATCAAATGGTACAAACAAGGATGAGCCTTTAAATAGGAGTTTCCTTCTGCCTATTCATTTTCAATACATGGGAAGTAGATCTGCACTTCTAAAACAAAACCCTAAGCTGCGAATTGAAACCTGATTAGTCACATATCAAAACAACAGACAAGGAATGCTAGATCTACAAACACGCAATTCTGTAGCACTCCACCACATTCTCAACTAACTGAAATAATGAATTACAATGCAACAATCTCAAAATTTCTATTGATTAACCATCACATTGAAGTGCATTTTCTAACCACAGTGAAGTGCCCTGCCCTTCTTTTATCGAATAAGAAAGGACTAGGGTTACACTAGATGTGGGCAATACCAATGGTGTGCCTCATATGAGCAGCTAAACCTTAACCCTAATGCACCTAGTGGATATCACCATTACATGTGGATAACACTGCTTCAAATACAAGACCCAGTAGGGTAGACTGAACGCATGAACTCATGCACCCAACACATTTAGAAAACTGTACCATTCACAGAATAGACATTCATGCATGCCCTCTCCTGGATGGGTAACTGTGCATTCCTAATTGAAGACAATACATTCATACATGTGCCTCATCCAGTGATCCTATTAAACTACTGCACCTCCATTAGAGGATCTCTTATGGGCCCTCTACTAAACATCAACTTTCCTCTGTACAAGCTGGAATGTATTTGTTGAAGGATGATGTTGTTGCCGAAGGAGAACAACCATTGAGAAATAGGTAAAATCTAAGACTACCTCCACTCTTGTATCAGATAAAAGTAAAACTGTTGTCAAATTAAGCAATACTGTTAAGCAATTTTCTCTTTGTATATTCAGCGAGCCAAAAATGAAAAAGGATAATTGTAATTTTCTTTCACCTGACGAAATAAAGAATATTTAATGCCTGATTTGCATTTTTGAGGAACCTGGTTGTCTTTCTCATTTAATGATTACACTAACAATATTGTTTGCACTTTCCATTTTATTTTTATATATTTTGTTTTTCTGTTTACTGGTATATGTTAAAAACTAAGTGTATAAAGGAATCCAGGGGTACCTTGGCAAGCACCAACAAAGAAAGGCCATGGATAAGTTTTATCAACCTCCAGATTGCAGCCCACCTTGGAACTTTAACCTTTGGAGTCATTTTTATGCCTTCATATAGGTATTTTATTTGATGATGTACCTAAAAAGGAGGGATCTCCTTGTCTACAAAATTGTTATTCCTTCTTTCCTGTCCAAATGGCTCTAGAGGCAATCAGGGGCAATGATCTATGTTATTTGAGTGTTCTATCATCAAACAGTCCAAGAAGGAAGCCTCCTACCAAGTACCCCATTCTCAAATAAGGGGAGAATAACACCCCATAACTTCCGAGAATAACACCCCATACATCTCTCACACTCTATTGTGCACAAAAAACTAGGCAAACTGTTGCTGCAAAATTAGAAATATACATAACTACACCTCCCTCACACTCTGCTGTGGACAAAAACCCAGGCAAACTGCTGTGATAACTGCTAGTGTACAGACCTGCATCAAATGCCCTCTTCCTCCTGCTGCTGTACCTACTGACATTGCGCACCCTGTGCTGTGGAGAAGAATTTCCTAACTAAACTAGGTAATATCTAACACAAACTTTATATATAAGCTGACACTACCTAGGTTCACGTTGTGTGTCCATGCCAGAAGTGTATTATGAGTGTATAATCTGTGAAACCTTGAAATGCATAATAATAGCATTGTGATCAGAATGTACAGAGTGAGAATCAAAATGAAACATCTGGGATTTCTGTTTTTCTATTTGCTGTGGTTTTCCCTGTCCTATTTCCTGTGGTTATCCTTGTCAACAGCCAATCATCTAACCTGAGTTTTAGCACATTAACATGAAAATCTTTCAAATTCCAGAGGACTGACACTTTAATCATAACATTTTGCCTTAACTGAGAAGAAAAGTTGGAAAAAGAATGCCAGTTGAATTGACTACTGAGCATTGGATTTCCAAGCATTATCATTGAAGTAAAATTTACTATAACGTGCCAATGTGCCATCTGTATTTAAAGCTTCTGCTAATTTAAAACATATCAAAGGTAAAAATTTAAGGTAAAAAATTCTGTAACACATCATGCATATCAGTAGTATACTCTATAGAAACATATGGGTAAAGAAAAAATTTATTAATGTCCAACAAATGATCACAAAAGTACGTCAATGTGACCGAAAGAGTGCATAAGTGTCAAATGCAAAGTGGAAGTGCAAAAGCAACAACTAAATCAGTACTGAAAGCAGAAAAGACAAAGAACTAAGTGTCTAGCTGAAGGCAAAATATCTAGCCAACAAGCAAGTGTGAGGAACTTGATGCAAGAAACATCCATTGAACTTTCATGCTCAAAATCCATATTATTTTAATTTATTTCTAAAGACACAATGAAGTTATAAGTCCACAGGATAAGAATCTTTTAAAGCCAGCATAGATGAGGGCTGGGGATTTTGACGACAGAATATACCCTTCCTTTGTAGCTGCTTGTAAAAACAACAGAGAATTCAAAATTAGGGTCTTGCTTTATAATGAATTTAGCAAAACTGCTAGAGCAACCCACTTCCTCCTATATGGCTTTGTATTCCTGGAAGCATTTTCATTCTATTCAATCTCTCCCGGGTGCCACTTTGACATTTCAAAACCATTTGAAAAGACAGGCAAAATATCTGAAAAAACATTACTTTCCATAGGGGCATCTCCCATATAGGTCCATACATAGCAAGTTCCCTGAAAGATTTGGACCTTTACCATGCATAACTTTTTCGGCAGTTCCAGTGGACAGAATCAAGCTCAGGGAAAACAAAAAGGATCCTGTAGCTATGGCGGCTTGTGCTTAATTTAATTATATTTATGCTTACTGCTGGTGCCCCTTCCCAAGGTAGACATTAATGTTTTTGTGACCTTTGTTACTTGACCTAGCACCAATGAATTTTTTTATTACTACTTCATCACAATGGAGATTTTGTCCATTTTAATGAACTGCATTGACTTGGATTTTTTTAGATTCAACATGACATTTACATGTGCCTCTTGTTACTTTCTGGTGGTACCCTTTTACTTTTCGCACCCATTTTTTTGTAAAATGTCAAATGAGCATATTGTTTTATTAATTGGGAAGCATTTTTACGATAAAAAAAGATGGAGAGATAATTTTCTACAAACTGTTGGAATTTCTAAGTCTAACTGTTAGAACCCCTTCATGTACTTTTCTGATTTAATTCTGCCTACTTGTTCTGATTAATTAACAAGTTATTTACCATGTAAATACTGAAAATAAATACAAGTACATGCTCAACACATTACAGATCATCAATTGAAGGAAACAAAAAAAAACACACAAGTGACACTGTTGTTTTTGGACCAATGTCCCCGGAAAAACCCAATGCGGGAAAACCGGTGCAGCTATCTGAGGGTTTTAATTATTAAGCAGTTTCAGAATACAATCTGGGTGCCAAAACCAGCTCACCCAATAGAGAATAATCTCGGCAGTAGTACCTCTTAGTCGGAGACAAATGTTTTGGCTGAAACCCCAAATACACACTCCGACAACTCCCAGCACCAATCTGCCCCACGAAAACCCCAACATCAGCCTCTAGGGACTGCGTCAACCCTTCCTGGCCCAGCGTCTGCCTAGCATCACCCTAGCTCGCCCTGCGTCAGCCCTCAGAGTCTTTGCGTCCCCCACGCTGGCTCTTTGAGGCACTGCGCAGCTCCTGACTGGTTCTGCGTGAACCTCTCGCTAGCTCTGCGTCCCTCTCTCTCGACGATTGCGTCGATCCTCTTGGTACTATCTTTGCCTCTCTGCTTCTGTATTCACTACCCCTCAGCTGCAACTTTGATCACTCTTTTGACTTCCTCAGCAAACCCTGCCCCAAAAAATTAAATCTCTAATCAATGGCTAAGATTAGATTTGGCTTGATCCATGACTTTTGGACCATTCTAACTCAATTTTATATTAATTCACATTAATATTTTATTTTTCCTAAGTTTAGACTTAGGAACTCCATTAAAAATTATTAATTATTTTAATATCTCCCAAACTGGTTAGATTTTGCCCAAACCATTTTTGGGTCTTGGAGATCTTATGTGCTATAGCCTCTCCACCAATGTTCGTGGCTAGAGCACATCCGATGCTACCCCAAATCAACACAAACAAATAGAGATAGGAAACACACCTTCTGTAAAGACTGCAGTAGACAAATGCCTTTCTCCTCGACTGCAACCTGCAATTCTAGTATTTCCTGCATTTTCAAGACCATGGAATCACAATTTGCCTCAGCGCTTCTGAAGGTATTAAGAGATGCTTCTTTTGAATTCTCCACAAAAAAGCAAGCTCTCGCTAAGACTTTCCGCCCTTTCAAAACCCTCTCTTTCACAACCATCCTCTAGTTCTTTCTCAATCTCCTTGTACTTGTTAGAGGCAATATTTACTTCCTCGGCAGCTTGTCTTCTCTTCTACATTGCCGCTTTCGTGGAGATAGATATAGAGGCAGTGTTTTCTTGAAGCTCCTTTTAACTTCATCAATAATCGGTGCTTAATATTAGCGAGATTCTCAGATTGCCTTGCAACATCAAAATCAACATTCTCAATCTCGACAAAGGTTTGCAATACACTCTCAACATGATTTGATTCGCATCTCTCGGTTGCCTCTACTACTTCAGATTCTCTTTTCTTTGTTGTGATCTCGAGATATGGGTATCAATTGAGCTTCCCACTTCTTCTGAAGAGGGTCTCTGAATCATAGGGATTTCATCAAAACCTATTTTTTCCCATCTATGCTAAGATCACTGTTATCTAAGAGATCGAAGTTGGGTTCCTCTTTTGATTCATTAATTTGCAATTGAACTCCTTGATCATCAACATTGGCATGAACTTGAGCCGATGAGTAAGCTTCCAAGATATTATTACTATGATTGTTATTATTATTCTTATTATCTTGATTGCGATTATTACTACCAATCTGCAATCCATCATCAAAGCTGTAATCATCCCGACCATACCCAATCTTGAAGCTCTTTTTTTTCCTTCTAGAACCCTGTTTGCTTCCAATAACTTCAACAGGCCTTGTTAATAATGAACCCTTTCTGAGACCATTACTAATATTGTTTTCCCTATTTGAATCCAACACTAACAATTTCGAATTTTCATCAATTGAGTCTTCGTTGATGGAGTAGAGATTGAGATCAAAGAAAAGATTTTCATCAAGAGGTTGACTTACAACACTAATACCAATGGAGGATTTGTTCTTCGGATTCTGTTGGAGTTGTGCTAGTGTTTCTAGGGTATCAATTTGAGAGGGCCAGAAATCAAGGGAGCTATTCACCAAATCACCCTTGCCCTCCATTTTCAAACCAAGAAATCCCTCCATTTGAAAACCAAGAAATTGGGGTGATTGGGACCAAATCCAACCTCCCAAACCAGAAAAACCAGAAAATGGGTGTTTACAAACGAATTTAACCTTGCAAAGCAGAAAATCGGGTGATTGCAAGAAAATATAACCTCCCAAACCAAGCGAATCGGGCCAAATCAAGCTTTGCATGGTTTATACGTCCCCCTTTTTTTGGGCTAAAATGAAAAAAATAATTATTTTTAAAATAAATGTTGGGCTAACTATATAAAATGGGTGTTTTATAAAAAATTCGCCCCTCTAAAATGTAAAACCCCTTAAATTTTTCCCTTGGGCTAAAATTCCCCCCTAAAGTTTACTATGAGCATCATATAATAAATAAGTTTATGGTTGGCGATCACTAGACAAAATATCACCTGGATCAACTCCTTTGAGGTGACACTATAACCCTCTATTTTTTCACACAAAACCTGCAATTATGTGCAAAGGTTAAATATGATTTGAACCATGGTGGACATCATTAACACCATTACTCCCAATCACTTGATTTATCCTTGATGGACTATACAATTTCCCACACTATTTCTCTATTGTTTCGATTTGTTTTTACAAATTTGGCGCATCCATTATCATGATAAAGTTTTTTTGAACTAGATATATAGTTTTTGCAAAACAAAAGACAAATTAAAAAACACTTCCAACCATTAAAATTGTTTTACAAAGCAAATTGTAACTTCAAGCTATAAATTCCCATATGACACCCACATGATCAAGATTGGGATAGAAAAACCCTAAATAATAAAGGAAACTAGAAAAATTGGTAAAGCACAATTTTTGAAATAAATAAAACAAGGACATACATTGAATTAAATAAAGTTTGATTTTCACTTGTTATTTTTTTGTTATCCTAGCTGATAGTGACTAGATAGCACTAATCACTACGAATGTTAAGGATTCTAGATTTGTCACCATGGGTAAATATGATCCAAAGTCCCTCATTGTAAACATGTCACTATTGTGGATATCCAAGGATAGGGGTTCTTAAACCTAAGTTTGTAACGAGTTTTAAAAAGAAATCATAGTTTCCCACACCAAGGTGAAGGCCCATTTTATTGACATAACATTGAATTAGAGTATGCCTAATCCAAGTGGGACAAAGGGTGTGACAAAAAAAATGAAATTATATACAAAAGAAAAATAAAAGATGGAGATGCTAAAGTAACATAACCAAATATTGTTTCTTAATTCCAACAACCAACAAAACTAGGAACATACCACCCCTTCAAAGCGATCTAATTTAAGATTGCTTGAGAAGTGTATTAATAATGACACTCAAGATTAAATTTAGGACCCCTAGAAAGAGTATTAATAATGAAGCTCAAGATAGAGCCAATGAATCTACAAGTCAAAGCATTTATGCAAATGGCCTTCTTTTTAACTTACTTTGACCCCCTTCTTAAATGGAGAGAACTAAGGGAGTTAATGAAGCCCTGAAATGGTACAATGGCCCTTGTTATGAAAAGGAAGACACCACTTCCAAAGTAGTTTGATCCCCTTCTTAAAAAGAGAGGATTAGCGAGGGTTAATGAGGCCCTAAAACAATACAAGGTTTTAGTTATGAAAAGGTAGACATCACTTCTAAGAAATGAAAAATTACTACTAAAAAGTGAATTAGAATCACTTTGGAATTCATGTTGCATTTCAATGGTGTCCATTTCTAATGGATGGGAAGAATAAAGTAATATGGTTTTGATCAACTAGGTTGTTCAAAGCCCCTGAAGGGCTAATGCTTATGAAAACAATGGATTGCAAGGAGAGGAGAAACATGCACAATGCATTGAAGACATTCCAATCAAAGAACTTATGGGGGCAGAAGTTCTCCATGTAAGAACGAAGAATGGCAAGATTTCCAAAGTCAAAAGGCTAATTGCTGAGCACAAATACCAACACATGTTTTACGAAGGCAAAAGAAGGTCCAAGTTTTCAACACAAACCATTGCTTTTGTCAATCCATTTATTAGCAATTTATAACTTCGGAGCTTTTCAAAGAGCCTAAAAGTTGCTTCATAAAATCTAGTCTATTATCTTAGCTTTAATTTTCCTTTTTAAACTGTTGATAATAGAATAATTTCAACTTCAATTCTACTTTGATCAAAATCTTGCAGGTAATCGAGACTTGGTTCGCCTTGCACATTATAGTCTTGACAATATTTCTATGGAGGAAAGTACTATTGTACTTATGGTATGAAATAATCCTCTGTTTACATGGAGATAGTCCCAAACTAAAAGAGTCTAGTTAATTAGGATGATCTTTATGGAAAATGATTGTTGGAATACAATGGACTACATGTTGGCATTTTCCAAGTCATCTAGGCATATATTGTAAATTTTCAACATAAATGCACCTAGTTTGGAGACATGTTTGAGAGAAACAACTCGATGATAGAGAAGATAAGGGACACCAACAATGTTGAAGAGCAAAACTTGAAGAAAGCATTTTTTATAATGATGTTAAAAACGTATTGACCGAAAGGTGGAGCAAGATGATCATCCTATTCCACATTTTGGGGTATGCACTAAACCCAAATATCTTCCCTACAAAGTTTCCAAGTCAGCCAAGAATAACTACACCAGATAAGGGCAAAGGGTTTGGGCATAGATGTCGAAGATATTCAAACCTCATTCAGTTTAGATGATTGGTAGAACTTTCATGGTGAGGAATCCCAAATATCTAACCTTTGGCAATCAAGATCTTGTCATAAGTTACTAGTTTCTCATCATGGGGAACTAAAGTACATATGACTTCATCCATTTATTGAAACAAGAAAAATTGGGCTCACATAAGGCTTGAGCTTGCATATGTTCATTTCAACCTTCACCTTCTATTGTAAGGAAGAATAAACATTGGGCATGGAAAACTATGGAAGGCAAAACTAAAGTTGGCTTCCCAAAAGATGCCATTATTGCCATAACTCATCTTAATTTGCTTGATGAAGCATCAATGACATGGAAGCAATGTCATCAATTCTAGTGTTATAGGCCATTTTGTTACATCTGGTCAATAGGTCTGCAAACCGAATGAATAAACATTTGTGAACATGTTGTCATCATCCCTTCACAAAGCCCTAAGCATAACATTTCCAAAAAGTCTGAGTTTCTGGGATTAATTGCTCAAAATCAATGTTTTTGGTCCCAACACATCCTATCCATTTAGCCACTTGCATTTAGCGTTGGTTCCTCCCTTTTGCACCAACGCTGGTCAACACTTGTTGCTCCCTTCAGTAGGTGCGTTGATTCTAGAAATTGGGGAAAATAAAAAAAAAATTCCAAAGCTTCCTCTTCCAGAAACTTCCAAGGGTTGTTTTAACTATTTACCATGGATAAGAAGCTCAAATCCTATCTAATCCTATCTTGGAGATTTAACCTCTTATTCCTTGAGCTCATCCTCCCATCACATGTGGATCTTATGCCCATTATGGTAAATCCTAAACTACCATCCCTCTCCTATAAATTTACTGCCATCCATAGCCTCAGGGTTGGCTTTAGGAGATTGATGGTGCCCCTATGCTGCCGCCTTGAACCTAAATGAGTCATCATCTTCATGCATTAGGGTTGATATTGGGGTGTGCTTTGTGACAAGGAAGGACAAGTCAAGTTAGGGAGACATCTACAAGATCAACTACTATTTATGGTTGTAAACTCTCTCCTATTTCTATTAATACAAAGAGTATCTTGTTTTCCTATATTTGTCGTGTTATGTTTGCACTCGTGTATTTCAATTCCTTGCCGATTCAATGAATAGGGATGTTAGACTGTGCTATTTGGTTGTTGTGGATCCTTTGTCTGTTTTAGTCATGTGTGCAGGTTCTAATTATAACACTTGGAGCTTACAAGCAAGGAGGAAATGAAAGCTTGCTATTCAAGGTAGGCCTCTTTCCCATTCTCTAACTTCTCTAAGGAAAACTTTATATTCTTTGTCCTCTGTTGTTCTAGACCAATGCACTAGGTCTAGGGAATTCACTTTTGTCCGCAATCGTAAATTCTGCTTAACATCTATGAAGGGTCATGATGACATGGAGCTTTATTATGTGTATGAAGATATTCTTGATGACATGTAACTGTAATTTATAACAAAGTTATGAACATTAAAAACAATAGTAGGGCACTAATTTTGCAATTTGCACATATTCACTCATTTATGTTTACATTTTAAAACATTGTATCATATGATACTAGATAATAGTGATGATGAGCTACAACGCTAACTTCTTTTAGGCTTATAATTCATGAATGGTAATATGAAGTTTTTTGTTTGTTATGTCTGATCATCTCATGGTTGTTTTTGCACATGCACACACACATTTGTTTCCCTATAAACAACGTTCTTTTAAAATTTGTTGTATTTGATCCATTTTTTGTAGTGGACATGAAGAATTGATTCTAGATAGAATATAAATTCCTACTCTTAATAGACATATACCATACCCCATTGAATGTCGATATGGCAATGACTCCAAAGAGATTGATGCCTATTGGAAAACACTAGGCAACGTTGGGTATAAAGGCACTAAGCTTATCCTAGGGTACCCTAAATGTATTCCTATCAACCTTCTGCTAGCCTCTTTAGAAGAATTCTAATCTAGGTGACAAGTTGACAATTATGGCTGCTGGTCATGCACGAGAGCTAGTTACAAACACCTAAGTTGGATCATTAATAACAGTTAACAAACTGGCAGAAGTTTCATTTGTAAAACCTAATGAATATAGGCAACACATAATATCACAATGGTTTACAATCACCATGTTAAAGATTCCCACCCTCTAGTTTTAGAGAGATTGCTACAATCTCCTCACAAGAGACATTGTGATCAAATATCAACGTAGTGTCTCACGAGTCAGACTTTGATATAACTTACATGAGCTTCATGAATATACATATTAAACTCTTCCATACGTGCATGGATTGGAAATACATCATAATAAATCATGTTTCCTGAATTCCCCATAGATTAAACAATACACTTGCTCTCAACAAAATTATTTTTCGTATCATCTAGATATCCAGATGACATTAATTTTCCTGTAACAAAATAATGATTAGAAAATGTTCTCTGATGATCACAGGGACTTATACATTGTAAAATTAAAGCTTCAATAACATGAGGGCCCGTTATAATGGTTAGAAAAAATTCTTATGCACAAGCACAGTGCAAGGGCCTGTTCTGTTTGCACTACAAAATACCATGCTATGCCACTACCAACATTGAAAACAAATGTTGTGTCTTTGCAATGTCACCAACATACTGCCTTCTGTCGATATGATCATTTGCCACTAAACTCAAAGTTGAGATTACTGCAAGTCCTGTCATACAAAAGCAAAGGTTGATTATCAAACTATAACAAACAGAAATTCATCTGATTTTTTATTAAACTAGGCAATAAAAGTGGCCAGTGTCTGAGATGTATCAAATTTGAATACTGCATTGCCCTTTGGAATAAAGGGCGGTGAATACTTTCCTCTTCAAATGGAAAAGGCAAACCAAAGGAAGCACCTCACATGTAATGAGTTTCAATTTGATATTTTGATTGCTTTGAGAGATTTTTGAAAAAGTAACAGATTTGTCATATTACAAATTGCAAGTTTCATTTCAAAATGACCTTCACTAAAGAGAGTCCTGCCTTTTAAGGTATGGGGTTCTATACACACCTGCCTCTCATAATGAACTCTCCTTCTTTGTATTAGTTCTATATAACTGATTGCTTGGTTGTTGTTCCCCTTCAATAGGGTGCAGTGTCACAGATCCAGACCTGTCATGATTCCTGTGCAGAGCAGTGATTGCTGTAGGGAACATTCATGCACTGGTCAAGTCTTAGCAGGGGTGAAGAAGTAAAGAGTGAATTGGGAGTGCTTTAAATTGGGAGTGCTTTACCATGCATGCACTAAATATAGGAGTAGGTTTATTTTGGAAGATTTGCTAATTTTGTGTGTATTTCAGAATTAAATTGCTGTCCTACTTTTAGCTTTTCTAGGCTTGCATTTGCTTTTTCCAGATATATAAGTGCATGAACTTAGGAGAACTATAAGATTAGGTAGGGAACACTTCTTTAAAATGTTAAGATAACCTTTTTTAATGCTCTGATTGAGGAGGTTTACATTAATCAACCGAGGATGTTTGAGGTGCATGAGTGAGATACCCTGTGCAAATTGAAGAAGGTCCTTTATGGGTTGAAACACGTGCATGGTATTCTAGGATTGATGAATTCTTATTGAGATTGGGCTTCACCAACATGGCTGCATAACATAATCTTTATTATTGGTTTACAGTTTGATAGATATGATTTGCTTGTCTTGGTACTGCATGTAGATGACTTGATCATTATAGGGAGCTGTGAGAAGCTCACTGCATGGTCCAAGACAGAGCTGACCCACAATTTTGACATGAAGAGAACTGGTCTTGACTCTTATGCATTACTTTTAAGGTCTTCCTTGGGTAGGGATAGTATACAGTGAAGATTTTGAAGATATCTCAGATGATGGATTCCAAATCTGAAGTTATTTACAAATTAGATTCAGAATTGGATTGGTTCCCTTATGTATCTTGTTAATACTGTGGATGATATACACTTTGTAGTGAATATGCTTGGCCAGTAAATGGTTGAGCCGAGGTAGATTCATTGGAAGAGTGCAAAGCATGTCCTCCAATACTTGAAGGGTAGAGAACATTATGGTCTAAGTTATGTGGGAGATGAGCTGATGTTGCATGGTTTGGTTAATTCTCACTGAATAGGAGACGGATGGGATAGGAAGAGTGTAATACACTGGTTCAACAGTAATCAGTGAGAAGTTGCACTCAGCTTAACAGAGGCAAAATCCATCGCTGGTCTGCTAGTTGTGAGGTCAACTATGTTGGCGGCTAATATTGATTACTGTGACAATTAAAGTTACATACAATTCTCTGAGAATCCACTGTCTCATGATTGCTTTAAGCATATTAATATTTGATACCATTTCCCCAGAGAAAGTGTTCATAAGGCAGCAGTATTTCTTAGGTATGTTCCTTCAAATTCACAGGTTGCAGATATTTTGTTGAAGCCCCTGGCAAAGTGAAAGTTTGATAAATAAGGGAGAGACAAGGTTTGGTTGAGAACAGCTTCCTCACAAAGAGGAGTGTTAGTTTTCTATCCCTGATTGCTTAGTTGTTGTTTTCCTTCACTGTTGCACAGTGTAGCAGATCCAGAGTTGTCATGATTACTATATGTGGCAGAAATGGTTAAGGTAACACTGCTACATTAGTCGAAACCTCATAAGGAATGCAATAGTCTTATAGTCAGAGTTAGGAGTGCATGTGAAAATTTCTGAATCTAACAATCTCAAGAATCCTACTGCAACCAGCTGAATCTACTTCACCTAGATTGTAAATTACATTACAAACTTATTTCAGATTTCTTCTTGAAATATTGAAGCAAATTACTGAAACAGCCTACACCAAATTAAATATGGTTCTGAAACATAGAAACTGAGCAAGGAAATACAAACACATAGGACACCGTTATTTTTGGACAAATGTCCCCGGAAAAACTTAATGCGGGAAAACCGGCGCAACAACTCTGAGGGTTTATTATTATTAAGCAGTAGCAAATTCTGAATAGATCCTTGAATACCTCACAAGTGTTGATTTGTTGTAGCATCGGATGTGCTCTAGCCACGAAATTTGGTGGAGAGGTTGGGGCACATGAGATCTTCAATACCATAAAGGGTTTGGGCAGATTCTAAACAGTTCAGGAGATATTAAAATAATTAATATTTTTAATGGAGTCCCTAAGTCTAAACTTAGGGAAATTAAAATATTAATGTGGATTAATATAAAACTCTATTAGAATGGTCCAAAAGACATGGATCAAGCTAGATCTAATCTTAGCTGTTGATATGTCAACGAGAAAAGTATAAGAGAAGGCTTGAGGGTCACTTGGAGAGCACACAAGATGATCAATCATTCTATTCTCTAGAGCAGGGTTTGCTAAAAGAGATAGAATCAGTGATTGGAGTTGTAGTTGAGGGGCATTGAGTACAGAGAGATAGAGAAGCAAAGATAGTGCCAGGAGATCAGCGTAGGAGCTAGAGAGGGTGACGCAGTAGCAACCAGGGCTCACACAGAGGCAGCTAAGAGCTGCGCAGTGCTTCAGAGAGTCCAGCGTTGCTGACATAGAGGGCCAGAATGTTGACGCAAGGCCATTCAGGGTGACGCATGGCTAGCGCTAGGCAGAGAAAGGCTGACGCAATCCAGAAACGCAGATGCTGGGGTTTCTTGGGCAAATTGGAGCTGAGGAGCTGCTGGAAGGTTTATCCGGGGTTTTAGTCAGGACATTTGCCTCAGACTGAGAGGTACTACTGCCAAAGAAATTCTCTGCTGGGTAAGCCGGATTTGGCACCCAGATTGTACTCTGAAATTGCTTAATAAGAAAACCCTCAGATAGCTGCACCAGTTTTCCTGCATTGGGTTTTTCCGGGGACATTGGTCCAAAAATAATGGTGTCATTTGGTGTGATTGTTTCTGTTTCCTTCAGTTGATGATCTGTAATATGTTGAGCATGCACTAGTGTTTATTTTCAGCATTTACATTGTAAATAACTTGTTACGTAATGGAACAAGTAGGTAAGAATAAATCAATAAAGTGCATGGAGGGTTTCTAATTGGTAGACTTAGAAACTTCAACATGGTATTAGAGCGTGGTTGCAGATAACAGGAGAATTGAGGACATCAGCCGAGCGTAGCAATAGCAGCAGAAAACAACTGTCCCGAGTGACATAAGTTGTTTCTAGCAGAGCAACAACAAGGGAAGGGTGACGCAGTGCCTGCGTCATCAAGGGTGAGCTAGGAAGAGGCAGCGCAGAGGCGAAGGGAGGCAAAGGGAGACTCACATAGAGCCACGCAGAAGTTAGGAGGGATGACGCAGTTGGCTGAGGAGGCCAGGTTGCTGGTGCCGGGATTGCGCAGAGCCTAGGAGCTCTCACCTTTAGGTTGTTGGGGTTTAGGAGGTTGTGGGAAAATTGCAAAGTGGAGTTGGTGAGGTATTGTAGCCAGAACAGTACCTGACAGGGCAAGGCCAAGAGGAGGGAGTTGCTACCGAGGGTTTCTAGTCGAGAAATCTGGATCAGTGGTGCGGTTGCACACACGATCAGAGTAGGGGGCATCTCGACATTGACAGAAGGATTTCCAGGTGGGAAATCAAGACTCAAAGGGAGTCACATCGAGAACTTCTAGGAGGGAAGTAGAAGAGCATCATGGCACTACACAGAGTAAGAGATCAAGACAGGTTGGACAGAGCATCAAACTTCGCAGTCTGGAAGGCCAGACTCTTATCTGTACTTGACAGAAATCGTGTCAAGCACTTTGCCTTGAAGACGATAGCTATCCCAGTTGACCTAGCTGAGAATGACAAGTACGAGGAGGCAATGGCGAGGGCCAAGAGCATCATCCTTGACGGGGTCAAGGACTGTGTAGTACCACATATTGCCGAAAAGGAAACAACAAATGAGATGTGGGAGGCCCTAAAGAAATTGTACCAGCATACTTCTGTGCAGAGAAGAATGTTACTAGAAAATCAGTTGAAGTCATATCAGATGAAGAAGGGAGAACTGATTGACACCTTCCTCGGAGGACTGAATGAGATCCGAGATCAATTGACTACTATAGAAGCCACTCCGGATCAGGAAATGATGGTGAGGACAACCCTGAATGTTGTCTCAAAAGACTGGGAGGTATTTGTCCAGAGTATACTGGGCAAAGGGACACTTCCACCTTGGGATGAGATGTGGGCGGCTCTTCACCAAGAAGAGATCAAACGACAGTAAAAGGTGGGAAGCAGTGGCAAGGGGATCAGAGTCAAGCAAAAGGAGGAGGATGTTGCCCTAGCATCTGAGGGAAAGCAAGAAAAGCAGAAGAAAAAGGATCTCTCCAAGATCAAGTGCTTCTACTGTGGGGAGCTGGGTCATTATGTGACCCAGTGTCCAAGGAAGAAGAGTAAGGGAGAGTCTTCCAAGACTAAGGCAGCGCCAGCAAGCGCAGAGAAGGAAGTGGAGACAGACGATGACTGTTCCATGAGTGCACACACACCACTTGAGCAGAAGTGGGGAGACATCGCGCTGTAGTCAGGCAGACTACAAGTGATGAGGGGCAGGATCCTCAAGGTACCCAGCCTCTTGGATTAGACCTTGCTACCGGAGCCCCGATGAGGAGTAGCAGGACTGGCTGAGTTGGGTAGAGATGGATGCGGATGAAGCGGCAAAGAGAGTTACAGTGCACGAGTCTCGAGACAGCGCGAGGCTAGCAGGTTGCAGTAGTGCGAGAGGCAAAGGAGTGTTGCACCAGTGCAGGATGGTACAGAGAGGGGTGCAATGATGCGAGATGCAGGGAGTTGTTGCAGCAGCGCAAAGGTCAGAGAGGGAGCACTTGTCAGCAACAGAGGGAGCTTCAGTGTTAGGAGGGTCTCTAGTCCAACAAAGAGGTCAAAGTTGGGAAATCAGTTACTTACTTCTCAGTAACTGAGTTGCAGTGCAACAGTGTTCAGCACGATGCAACATGATAAGAGGAGTTGTAGTGCAGATGCAGTGTTGGGAGAAAGGACCAGCAACAACACGGATGCAGAGGGAACTATTGTACAAATGCAACAGTGGCAGTGGCAGAACCATGGGCAGCAGTACAGGGTACAACAGTGCAGAAGATGGTGGGCAGCAGACCTAGCATCAACAAAGGGATTGAAGCCAGATGATCAGAGTAATACTCAGTAAGGAGTATTGCTAGAGCACAGTCCTCGCTAAGAGGGAGTGTTGATTTGTGGTAGCATTGGATGTGCTCTAGCCACGAAATTTGGTGGAGAGGTTGGGGCACATGAGATCTCCAATACCTAGAAAGGGTTTAGGCAGATTTTAAACAATTCAGGAGATATTAAAATAATTAATAGTTTTAATGGAGTCCCTAAGTCTAAACTTAGGGAAATAAAAATATTAATGTGGATTAATATAAAACTGTGTTAGAATGGTCCAAAAGACATAGATCAAGCCAGATCTAATCTTAGCCACTGATTAGGGACTTAATCTCGGCCGTTGATATGTCAACGAGAAAAGTATAAGAGGAGGCTTGAGGGTCACTTAGAGAGCACACAAGATGATCAATCATTCTATTCTCTAGAGCGGGGTTTGCTAAGAGAGATAGAATCAGTGATTGGAGTTGTAGCTGAGGGGCATTGAGTACAGAGAGATAGAGAGGCAGAGATAGTGTTGGGAGATCAGCGCAGGAGCCAGAGAGGGTGACGCAGTAGCAGCCATGGCTCACGCAGGGCCATGCAGAGGCAGTGAGGAGCTGCGCAGTATTTCATAGAGGCCAACGTTGCTGACGCTGAGGGCCAGAAGGTTGACGCAGGGCCATAAGGGTGACGCAAGGCTAGCGCTGGGCAGAGAAAGGCTGATGCAATCCAGAAAGGAAGACACTGGGGTTTCTAGGCAAATTGGAGCTAAGGAGTTGCCAGAAGGTTTATCCGGGGTTTCAGCCAGAACATTTGTCTCAGACTGAGAGGTACTACTGCCAAGGAAATTCTATTTTGGGTAAGCTAGATTTGGTGCCCAAATTGTACTCTGAAATTGCTTAATAAGAAAACCCTCAGACAACTTCACCGGTTTTCTCGCATTGGGTTTTTTTGGGGACATTGGTCCAAAAATAACGGTGTCATTTGGTGTGATTGTTTATGTTTCCTTCAATTGATGATATGTAATATGTTGAGCATGCACTAGTGTTTATTTTCAGTATTTACATTGTAAATAACTTATTAAGTAATGGAACAAGTAGGTAGGAATAAATCAGTAAAGTGCATGGAGGGTTTCTAACTGGTAGACTTAGAAACTTCAACAACAGGGTTATTCAGCTACAGAGAGAAATACTGGCAGAAGCGTTGTGAGATTACCTCACACAATCACTGAGAAAAAGTCCCCGCTGATCCGGTCATTGGATGAGGTGCCCCTGGTAGGCCCGACGCTGCCTCTACGTTGCCTCTACGCTATCCTAGTGTCAACTCTCCTAGGAACTGCGTCACCCAGCTGGGGAATCGATCTGCAGCCTAGAGATGCCGCTCTCAGCCTCTTGGTCTCACACCTCGACTTCCGGCTACTGAAACTGAATCTCCTTCTAGATTTTCGATTTTTTCTCTCACACTCTACGCTGCCTCTACGTGGCCCTGCGTCAACCTCTGCGTCTGGGCTACTAGATCACCCTTTGCCTCTCTCTGCTGATGATTCTGCTGCTGAGAAAATCTCTCTCTTCGGAAGCTATCCTTGCCTCTCAACTACAAGAAATGTCCTTAATCGAATTTTCCTCTTGAGAACTTCTCAGTTCAGAAAATCGACTTCTTGATCTCTTTTGGTGTGTTTTCCAAATGACCCTCAAGCCCCTTCTTATATTTTTTTGTTGGACAACCAACGGCCTAGATTAACTCTTAATCAAAGACTCAGATCGTTTTGGCTTGATCTTCGTCCTCTTCTAAAAGTTACACCCACAACTAGATTAATACCCATTAATATTTTAATTTTCCTAAATTTAGACTTAAGAACTCCATTAGAAATATTGATTATTTTAAAATAATTGTCTTTGGGTGGAATTTCCCAAAACGCTTTCTAGGTTCTTTGGAATACCTTCCTGCAAAATTTGAGACCTAGAGCACATCCGATGCTACCCCAAATCAACACTCCCTTTTAGCGAGGAATGTGCTCTAGCAATATACTGCTGCTGCACACTGCTCTAATTCTGAAGCATTATCCTCTGCATTGCTGATGTTTGACATGTTGTCCACCAACTACTACGCTGCTGCTGCAACTGTACCACTGCCTTTAACACTGCCACTGCCAATGCTACATCTCTACTACAACTCCCTCTCAAATGTTGCATCTGCTATGCTGCTAGCACTGCCACTGCTAACACTGCATCCGTAATGCAACTTAGTTGCTGAGAGAAGCAACTAGAAAACATCCAAAATTATTGAACTAAATGTGTTCAATATGATACCATGTGAATGTTTGAACTGACTGCTGCTAGTCTCTGCGTCGACCCTTTGAATATACTGCGTTGCTGCTAACCTCTTTTCTGTGCCATCTGCTCTGCGTTGCTCAGACTCTGTCGCTCCTAGCCACTACAACTGTCTCCCCGAGACTCCTTGACACCATCCAACACTAGTCCATCCTGCTACCACAAAACTGGGCTCCCGTGGCAAGGTATTGATACGAGAGGTGGACTCCTCAAGGATCCTACCCATCTGTAGCTCTTTCGAACTACAACTCCAAATCAACCCACCTCCCTCATAAAGGTATCTCTATTGTCATGGCGAACTCCTCCTCTTCGATCTTCATGGCTGCAACCTTAGGATCATGCTTCTCATCCTTGTCCTTTTTCTTCAGAGGACACTGGGATGCATAGTGGCCCATCTCGCCACATCTGAAACACTTCACCTTGGAGACGTCCTTCTTTCGTCTTTGTTGCCCCTGCTGCCCCTTCGATGCAAGGGCTGCATGCTCTTTATCCTCCTCTTCCTTGGGTTTCAACCCACCGCTGCTACTTCTTTCGTCAAGTTTGACCTTGACTAGGTCTCTCCTCAGCGCCTCTTGTTTTAGAGCTGCGCACATCTCATCCCAATTAAGCAATGTTGCTTTGCCCAGGATACTCTGGACAAAGACTTGCCACTCATCTGAGACAAAATTGAGTGCTAGTCTAACCAACTCTGGATCTTGAGGTGTATGCCCCGCAGCATACAACTCATTGTTGATTTGGGGTAGCGTCGGATGTGCTCTAGCCACGAAAATTGGTGGAGAGGCTAAGGCACATGAGATCTCCAATACCCAAAAAGGGTTTAGGCAGATTCTAAACAGTTTGGGAGATATTAAAATAATTAATATTTTTAATAGAGTCCCTAAGTCTAAACTTAGGGAAAATAAAATATTAATGTGAATTAATATAAAATTGTGTTAGAATGGTCCAAAAGGTATGGATCAAACTAGATATAATCTTAGCCATTGATTAGGGACTTAATCTCGGTCGTTGGTTTGTCAACGAGAAAAATATAAGAGGAGGCTTGAGGGTCACTTGGAGAACACACTGAGAGATCAAGATTTCGACTTTCTGGGCTGGGTTTGCTGAGAAAGTTGAGAGAGTGATCAGAGTTGCAACTGAGGGGCAGTGAATACGAAAGCAGAGAGGCAGAGATAGCATTAGGAGGATCAATGCAATAGATGGAGAGAGGGACGCAAAAGGAGCCACGAGTTGCGTAGTGCCAGTGTGGGTGATGCAGAGGGTCAAAGGACTAACACAGTGCCTCCAAAGGCTAACGCAGGCCAAGCCAGAGTGACGCTGGGCCAGACAAAGGCTGATGCTGGGGTTTCGTGGGGTAGATTGAAGCTGTGGAGCTGCCAGATTGTTTATTCAGGGTTTTAACTAGAATATTTGCTTCCGAGTAGAGAGGTACTACTGCCAAGATTTTTCTCTGTTGGGTGAGCCGGATTTGGCACCCAAATTGTATTCTGAAATTGCTTAATAAATCAAACCCTCAAATAGTTGCACTGGTTTTCCCGCATTGGGTTTTTCCGGGGACATTAGTCCAAAAACAATGGTGTCACTTGTGTGCTTGTTTTTGTTTCCTTCAGTTGACGATCTGTAATGTGTTGAACATGTACTTGTATTTTTTCCAGTGTTTACATGGTAAATAACTTGTTAATAAACAGAACAAGTAGGTAGAAATAAATTAGTAAAGTACATGAAGGGTTTCTAACTGTCAAACTTATAAATTCCAACACTCATCACAGGTTTCCTTCAACCTCACGAGGAATGGACCCACACACTCTCCCTTTTGCATCTGAGCAGATCTCAGCTTCTATTCCAAGTACATCTTCCGTTGTTCGGAAGATCCCTGATATAACATGGCTAAGGCATCCCACATCTCCTTAGCAGTCCCTCTGTTAGCAACGTGACACACCACGTGATCCATGACTCCATCCAACATCATCCTCTTGGCCTTTGCCATCTCAGCCTTGTACTAATTCAACGGATCTGCATCCGTAGGTTCAACCACCACACTCTCGACATACGTCTTGAGCGCATGCTCATCTAGAAAGAAATCCATTCTAGCCTTCTTGATGACGTAGTTGGATGCTTCGTCCAACTTGTCCTGATCCCTCAAGCCACTGGTTTCCATCTCCTCCGAAAATTGTCGAACAACTCCCTCTTTCTCCCTACTGCGTAGCTTCTAGGTTGGCTTACATACTCCTTGATGGAGTTGGTAAGTTTGTTGCTCTTCTGTTTCCTAGCAAATGAGAAATACAAAATTCCACGGCAAGAAACCACTGAGGAAGTATTCTCTCACTATGCGATCTGCTTCCTTCTTTCGACGACTTTTCTGCCCAATACTCAGCTTGTAGAAAACTACGTCCCTCTAGCTTTGCACTGAGGCTCTACGTGGCTCCTTTTGCCTTGGCAAATTCTCGATCCGACAGTCTTACCTCTCTGTCGACTCACTCAGAGAGAGACAACCTCGAAAATATAGCCCTCCTGGTTAGAACTACGCAATCCCTTAAGGGATTCGAACTGCTGCTTGTTGCAGCAAGTTGGCCCTTGCTTCAGTTCTAGATCTGGTCTTCTTGTTTCACATCAAACATCTCCGATTCCATGTGAAAACTCCTAGATCTAACAATCTCAAGAATCCTATTGCAACTAGCGGAATCTACTTCACTTAGATTGTAAATTACATTACAAACATATTTTAGATTTTTTCTTGAAATATTGAAGCAAATTACTAAAGCAACCTACACCAAATTAAATATGATTCTGAAACATAGAAACTGAGCAAGGAAATACAAACACATAGGACACCGTTATTTTTGGACAAATGTCCCTGGAAAAACTCAATGTGGGAAAACTGATGCAACAACTTTGAGGGTTTATTATTATTAAGTAGTAGCAAATTCTGGATACATCTCTGAATACCTCACAGGGTTATTCAGTTACAGTGAGAAATATTCGTAGAAGCTTTGTGAGATTACCTCACACAATCACTGAGAAAAAGTACCAGCTGATTCGGTCATTGGATGAGGTGCCCCTGGTAAGCCCTGTGCTACCTCTATGATGTCCCAGCATCAACTCTCCTAGTCACTGCATCACCCAGCTGGGGAATCAATCTACAGCCTAGAGGCACTGCTCTCAGCCTCTCGGTTTCACACCCCGACTTTTGGCTACTAAAACTGACTCTGCTGCTAGATTTTCGACTTTCTCTCTCACCCTCTACGTTGCCTTTACGTGGCCCTGCATCAGCCTCTGCGTCTGGGCTACTGGATCACCCTCTACCTCTTTGTTGATGATTCTTCGGCTGAGAAAATCTCTCTCCGAAAGCTATCCCTGCCCCTCAACTGCAAGAAATCTCCTTAATCGAATTTTCCTCTTGAGAACTTCTCACTTCAGAAAATCGATTTCTTGATTTCTTTTGGTGTGTTTTCCAAATGACCCTCAAGCCCCTTCTTATATCTTTCTGTTGGACAACCAATGGCCTAGATTAACTCCTAATCAAAGGCTCAGATCGTTTTCGCTTGATCTTCGTCTTCTTCTAAAAGTCACTGTAGCATAAAAACTATGCTGAAGCAAGAAAACTGATAGCTTGGAAACTTGAATGAAAAAATACAAAGGTATTTAATATAATAATTTATTAATATATATAAAATGATA